>WEDG01007894.1:0-65919 GCA_017591395.1 Schistocephalus solidus
TCATATATATATATATATATATATATATATATATATATATATATATATATATAAGGATAGTGTGGAGTTAAACATCAAGATAGATAGTTACCAATTTGGGATTGTTGACTGGCTGATGTGTTAATAGAGAAATATCGTCTTCCCTTACTTTGGCGGTTCATTTCATCATATGCTAGACGTTGTTATGAAGATCGTTTAGCTAGTCAGGGGTACGGAACATGTATTTCAGCAGATCGGTGAAGCCTCACTAATCATCATCATATCGATAAAACAATGAGCCTGTGGTTACGGAAGCAGCTCGATTCTCAATTAAAATTGCGTAATTTCAACACTTGTATGTTGATGATTTGCCACGTTAGAATTGAAATGGTTCCACTATAACAATATATGCTTCATGTTATGCGACCGCCTGCGAGGGCTCTAGTCTGAGCTCCTAGGCACAACGGAACATACATGTTCCTTAAGCGAGATCGGTGAGCAACAAACTATCATATATATATATATATATATATATATATATATATATATATATATATATATAAATATATATATATATATATATACCAGTCATACCCAATCCCAAGTGTGGCACACCTGGGATTCGAACCCGCGACATTTGGTAATTGAGTCGAACGCTCTACCATTAAGCTACGCGCTCGTTGTTTTTCGGTTGCGATCGGGTATATGATGATAGATTGTTGCTCACCGATCTGCTTAAGGAACATGTATGTTCCGTTGTGCCTAGGAGCTCAGACTAGAGCCCTCGCAGGCGGTCGCATAGCGACATGTAGCATATGTGGTTATAGTGGAACCGACAAAGACAAGGGAGACCGGAATGGCCATTTCTAGCTTATTGGCCGTCATCAGCCAGTCATACCCAATCCCAAGTGTGGCACACCTTGGATTCGAACCCGCGACATTTGGTAATTGAGTCGAACGCTCTACCATTAAGCTACGCGCTCGTTGTTTTTCGGTTGCGATCGGGTATATGATGATAGATTGTTGCTCACCGATCTGCTTAAGGAACATGTATGTTCCGTTGTGCCTAGGAGCTCAGACTAGAGCCCTCGCAGTCGGTCGCATAGCGACATGTAGCATATGTTGTTATAGTGGAACCGACAAAGACAAGGGAGACCGGAATGGCCATTTCTAGCTTATTGGCCGTCATCAGCCAGTCATACCCAATCCCAAGTGTGGCACACCTGGGATTCGAACCCGCGACCTTTGGAAATTGAGTCGAACGCTCTACCATTGAGCCACGGGCTCATTGTTTTGTCGGTTGTGATCGGGAATATGATGATAGTGTGGGGCTCACCGATCTGCTTAAGGAACATGCATGTTCCGTTGTGCCCTGGAGCTCAGACTAGAGCCCTCGCAGGCGGTCGCATAGCGACGTGTAGCATATGATGAAATTGAACCGCCAAAGACAAGGGAGACCGGAATGTCCATTTCTGGCTTATTAACCGTCATCAGCCAGTCAAACCCAATCCCAAGTGTGGCACACCTGGGATTCGAACCCGCGACCTTTGGTGTTTGAGCTCCACACTATCATATATATATATATATATATATATATATATATATATATATATATATATATATATGACAAAGACGTTATACCGTACTTCCGACATAGATACTAGCTTAAAAGCCCAGACACGTGTTTAGCCGATGTTTCTGCTGCTGTGTGACACAGTAACGAGGGGTTCGGCTCCTCAGTGGGTCCCCCAGCGTTCTCTATGCGGTTCCTGGTATATGGACTCCAGAGAATAATCGAGTAAATAATTTCTGAAATTATTAAGTGCAGGACATGGAGTCAGGTGCTTCGGACATGACTTTATATATATATGTATATATATATATATATATATATATATATATATATATATGATGGTGGTGGTGGTGGTGGTTATTTCATTCAGCTGAGCTTCCGAACTCTTAATGGAGTCCCTTAATCGAGCGCCGGTTTACAGAGCCCAGCGCAGTCACGTCTGGACTGGAGTCACTGGTGGTTGATTGGCCCCTGTCCCTTATAACGGTTGCTTGTTTTTTTTCCTATTTTCCTCTGTAGATGGACGCCAGTAAGATTTTTAACGCTCAGATGAATAAAGCCTTGATTCCGGGCGAGCAAAGAGCCTTCTTCTTACCTAAATGTTGCTTTATCTTCATCTGTAGAAGCTTTTTTAGAGGAAGTTGGTTCAGTATTACCGTATGCACCATAATACCATCCAACCGCTGGCGTCTTGTTGCCTTCGGTTAGCAACGTATTACTATTATAGCACTACTTTAACGATTTAAGTAAAATTGGTTTTTCTAAAATATTTATTTATCATCCTTGGCGTACACCTGACATTCACCATAACGCTTGCAGACCAGATATTATATTACTTTCCCTGTTGCATACGCATCCTTAAAGTCACTCCGTGTGTACATATGTCACCCAGTGCTGTTAACGCTTGTAATAGTTCGTTAATCTGTGCAGTTTTTGATATCATTAATTACTTAAAAGTCGTTCATGTCTTGTATCTTTAGTGGGGGATTAAAACCGTTCGTATTCTGGCTTACTCAGTTATTCGAAACTTTTGCAAGAGATAACGCTAGGGAGTTAGCGCAATGCACGCATTGCAATGAAGCAAAAGTGAGTTGTTGTGAGGTCCATGTCCACGCTAATTTGGCCCTAGAATCGTTTGGTTTCTCGATTTTATTGGTGCTAATGCATGTCTCTCATTCCAATTCCAGATGGTATGATGAGTGAAGGGATATAGCTCACGCTTCAGTTTGACCGCGCATACAACGTTACACCTGGGGATTCCTGTGGCGTTCGGAAACAGTAAAATATTAGCCATAAAACGTTTGTGAGCAAGGAAGTCTGGTCGAGCAACAGAACATTTTATTTATTATTATGAGCTTCCGAACTCGTGCAACCTCTAAAATTATATCGGTGTGAATAAACGTATCCTTCAAATTCCATCTGATGTCGTTTATGGTTCCTAACTTTCCCCATTCGACACCATAGGTAAAATGCGCTCTGAACTACTCAGGCACGCCGCCGATCGAATTATTAAAGACAGTGCTTATCCGATTCATTCCGATCTAATCGAAGCAGAGTTGTCTTATACAGTCCAAAGTGATTTCCCCCCCTATCGCATGCTAAACGTCGAAGTGCTCCCTTGATCATTTAAATTTCCGCAGCAGTATTCAAAAATATTCTTATGCAGTTTATTTCATCATGACCTGATTTGTTTTAGTTTAACCCAGCCAACGTGCATAGAAAAAACATAAAGCAATGTTTCGTCAGAAATTTGGTTAGGTATGCATATGAATTCTTACTGGCTACCAAACTTATATAGTAATTATTTGGATAATATAATCTCCTACTTGCATTACGAGATTAAACAATTTTAAACTCTTCTTAAGATGAATATTTTCTGATCACAGGAGGAAGTGGACGGTAAGGTCTTGTTAAGAGGTTTCAACCAGCCCTTTATCAATTGACGTTCTTTAAAGGCCGATGGACAAAAGACAAAAGTGCTGTTAACGAGAACTAGTGTGCCCTTCATCGCATTTTGACTATTCACACAACCCGAGTCTGTAGTTTTCACCTCTAAGACATAGGTCTGTGAAGGCAGATTACCAATTCCGACGAATAAAAGGAAGACTGGAATGGAAATTTTTGGCTCATTAGCCGTCATCAGCCGGTCATACCCAATCCCAGGGGGTCTCCCACCCGAGGCTCGAACCCACGATTTGTTGAAAAGAAGCCCAACTATTAATTCCTTCACCCACGGGCTCGTTGTCTTGTCGGTCTAGACCGGAAATATTGACACTCATTAACGAAAGTTCACTGATCGCTGACGGAACTCACGCGTTTTATCTCTTGGGTCTCACTCACGAGTCCCGCCAGCAGCCGCACAGCAGCAAGTATTAATAAAACCAGATTAACAATGTCTGTGTGAATTTGGACTTTTCTTCTTCGTCTTTAGTAAGGATATAATGTAGAGGCTCATTGAATGGCTTCACCGTTGGTGCAAAACGTAGGCACTTGGGAGCCAAGGTCGACCTGTTGGCATGCATGCATGCCGAACCTTGTCTAAGAACTCAATAACAGGTGAACACAAATGTTGTTCAAGGGTTGGGGTTAAGATGAATCCTACCTTTTCAGAAACGAGGTTCTAAATTAAGTTTCCTAACGTAGTCACTACGAAGAGCTGTTTTGTGCTACAATAGGAGACTTGAAATCCCATCTCGGAAGCCTTGGTTGCATAGTGGAAAGAGTAGTTCCACTTGCCTAATTTCGCTTAAACAAGGCCACTTACCTTTTCATGGTTCTACAAAGCGAACCTAAATTCCTCGAACAAGCTTCTTTTAGAAATAAACCACAGAGTTAAGATGCCATTTGAAAACCTGCGAAGATTCCATTGAATCCGTAGGGAACGCTTGCATGGCTCCCCTGCCAGGAAACTGGGCAAGGAACTGGCCATACCAAAGGCAGCTTTGAGCTACATTCCAGGGAAATCAGGGTTAGGGTTAAGGCTAAGATAAGATTTAGTGGTAGGGTTAGATTTGGGATTGTATTAGGTTTAGGGTTGAGATTATGGTTCCGGTAAAAGTTAAAGTGGATGGTTAGTGTTAGGGTTGGAAAACGAGTGTATGTAACCGCTCTGCAATTTAGCGCAAGGTGTCCAGGATTACGAGAGGTGGACAATCCTACGGCCATTTCCTGTTAGCAATTCTGACTCAAAATATTATTGGCGACAGAAAGCGTTCAGCAATAAAAAGATTTTTAAAAACTGAGGCATCCAACGAACAAATAATAACCTCAGTTGGTACAACATGAATATGAATATTTATCTAATTATAGTAATTAAGACACGGATTTGAGCAGGCTAAGAAGAGAAATTAAACTCAGCAGCTATGAAAATTAAAGAAGGCATTATTTTTCTCCGAGCAGGATTGTCACACGAAGCTGGAAGGGTAAGCAGTCAAAAAGCATTATGCTGAACTTCAATTTTTCGCCTGGATTTATATTCCACCCTAATCAATACTGAACCGCCATTCCAGTAATCGTTTCTATTTTTAAGTACAGCTCAAAATGTAAGTTCAGGATTCAAGAGATCCGGCGCATAATGTAGGTTTAATGAGACTGCCATATCCGCAACAAACGGAGCACACATGGTGAGCGTAATTTTGGTAGAATGTGGGCGTCGAGATGACTTGACAGTTTACCACTGTGGGTCCTACAGCTAGGTGGGCGTTCAGGGACAGTGACTTGCATGCTAATTGGCTCTTATAAATTCAAAACCTGCACAGCATATACCACGTCCTCTCCTTTCTCACCCACCTTGGCCCGGAGGTGGAATCGGGCGCACTTGAATGGCGTGACGTGAGCCTGCACCCAAACGTGTCAACACCCTGCTGCCAAGTGCCGCATTTTCCCTGCGTGCGCACCAGCAATAACACCTACTGTACCCTGATCTGCCCCCCGTGCTGGTCCAGTGAAACCTCCGCGTGACCCAAAGGGGACGTGTAAGTCAAAATGTATGGGCACGCCAGCAGGCACGAAAGTTGGTTCCCCGAACCACAAACATCCGCCCTTCTCCACCGTTCCCTCCTCGAAATCAAGCTCCCTTTGTTGTTATTTGATGACATAAAAATTCCGCATTTCCAATATATGCTGCCACCTTCAAAGTGAACTTGCGCAAAGTCAAGCACGAATTGTTCCCCCGATTCCAAACTGGAAAATTGAGTGCCAGTCCGTTTAGGGGTAGACTGCCGCAACCATGCGCGACGTGGACATATCTCGTCTGCTGAGTTTATTGTAATACCATTTCTAAATACAAAATATGGCAAAAGTATCTTGAATTAACGCCACGCGAAGCACGACCGAACGTCCTGCGTCATCTTTTGTATACGTAGTGCAGACCAGTGAGTGGTACTCTATAAGACCTTTCGCTCTATTTACCCGCTAACATTTTATTTGTGCGCAATACCTTTCCTTCCACTGCAGTTCACGCACGGCTCTCAGATGACTTAATAGGGATACCAGACGAACCGCGAACCATGTGAGGGTAAGCCTGAAACACTGTTGTACCTTAATAATGACAGTCAGAGAAATTTCACCAAGATGTCAACTGCCATTATGGCTTTTTAAGGGCTTGGAGTTAGCTTTACCGTCCGCATATTTTAAAAAGTGACGTTTTATCCCAGTGATTGCATGTTCTGTTTGCTAAGACGTGGAAGGTTCCCTGTGAGACTCACTAACATGCCTCCATATATCTACCTCTTCCTCATATGTGTGGAAGAAGGCTCCTCCCGTTGCACCTTCAGGCTCAATCTAACGCTCCGCTAGCGGCAACGCAGTGGCTAGCAATATAGGCAGAATAACATAACCTACAAAGACAAGGAAGACTGGGATGGCCATTTCTGTTGGTTAGACGTCCAGCGCCTAACCATTGAGTCACGGGCTCGTTGTCCTGGTAACATACCTCTCTCTGTGTCCCCCCCCACAACACACAACGCTGCCCATGCTCTGGACCGAAACGGTGGTCTAAATGGTGCATGCACGCGTTTAACGGACTGTGCCGAGCCCGCGCGAACCCATAACGACAGCAACATATGCTTTAGGAATGTGTTTGACGTAGGCTTTCCCACTGAATCAAATCCCATCAACATTTGGTTGACGGACACGTTGAAGAGAGAGAGAGAGAGTAATTCCAATACTGGGGAATCCATCACAAAGGCAGATCAGGGGATTCCTACCAAAAAACGTTTCGCACACGTGATCTAAAAGAATCTTTATTAGTCCTGACTCAAAAGGCAAACCAAAAAACCGATGGGATAATTTGGTCCTTCTCAGAACGTGAGGATCAGGCTGCAATGCTTCCCGTTGAATGTGGCTTTTTATGAAATTTACTTCAAAAGCGACATCTAAACCGTCCTTGCTGTAGTCTGATGTGTGTCGAATGAGCCACCCGACGTGTCTGTGGAACGTGTAGATGTCTAGCTTAGCTTTCGTAACCCCTACATCTGTGGCCACCCCTGATCGCCTTCACACTGTCAACTGTCAACGGCGGAAGGTGGGTAAGGAAGGAGATAGTGCACAGATGCCACGCAAGTCTGCCTAACTTTTAACTAAATCAAACGCAAGTCGCCTATACCACGGCGACTTGCGTGGGGGCGTGCAGAGGACGTCGTTGGCTTGCCGGACAAAATCTCATTTTTCCATCGTCACTGGTGAAGGCAGTACTGAAAAATAGGGTGGAGGTAAGTATTGTACCGCGCTAGACCCGACGAAGGAACAGTTATTGCATCGGCCAGCTCAACCACTTATCTGGCAGGTGCGAATACACACGGAGGTGCGATCGCAACAAAGATTAACAGCCTGGAATGGCAACTACAGTCAATAGGGATACTGACGACTACTGCCAACGTGCGAATGCCGGCTCCCGACCAGATTGAGAACAAGCCATCACCTGCTCTCCCCCCCGTCCACCACGGACCCGGTGTTCAGGCAAAGGATGATCGCCAAGGGTGAAACACCGCCCTCCTAATCAAGTAGCATGATGACTGAGGATCTCCACCCCCAACCCGGCCCCTCCTCCACGCAAACTCGAAAATCTTAGTAATCCCGTATTACCCGTAATGTTTCCACCTATAAATACTGTGAGGCGTGGTACTATACTTACCTCAGACGATGAAATCTTGTTTGATTTTGTAACGTCAGGACAATATAATCATGGTTCCCGTGATCGCCTCTTCTCTTTTATTTCCAGGAACGCACATCTTCACTTCTATTAGCAGGACTCGATTTTTTCCCTGGTTATGCGGTTATTTCCTCGACCCAGGATTTTGGCGTTCTGGAAGGTGGACGTGAGCCCAGAGTCTGCGCAATATTCCGCAACCAGAGACAATAAGTTCATTCTCCTAACTACCCTATGTGCTCGGTAACACGTGTCTGTACTAGCTTCTCTGTCTCTCCGACGTAGTTTAATTCACAGAAGTCCCATTAAATCCGGTAGATGACCTTTGTCGTCTAACCTCGTGGAAGTGGGGCTTTCGGTCTAATGAGTAGATTCTGAATAGTTGAATGTGGTAGATGAGAGATTCCGATCCCCAGTGGTCTGAGGAGGTGGGCCACTACCCCCGAGCCGCTATCAATTGTATGGCAGCGCACGTCAGACCTTTGACTGTTTTGACAGCGGATTTTGTCTTGGTTTGGCCTGCCTGCTGCGCTCAATGAAGTTTCAGGGGTATCGTTGGCCATTAAGGTGCGGTGAAGGTAGCGGAGTTCTGCCGTTTTGTCATCTGATTCGCTGCAATGTGGTTCTGCCCTTCTGTAGAGCGTTCGCAAACAACTGCGATTGTGTCACAACGGATGCTTACTGGGGTAACTTAAGATTTGGCGTTTGTTGGTCGCCTTCTTGTACACCATCATTTTTATGCGCCCGTTGGATGTTCGATGAACAAGAGCGTCCAGTTCTACATTGTGAATTGGATTTCCGGAAAGATGGAAGTCAGGACACGGTGGAAATCTTCCGTCATTTCGCGTTTCAGGATGACGAAGATATTGTCGATGCAGCCAGTCCAAAAATGTGGACTATAGTTTGCGGAAACCAGAGTCCAAGCGTTGGGATAACTGCCTCAGCGATGAAGCCCGATCCACCAGATGACTACCAGGCACAATTAATTAGTAGAGGATTTTTGGCAGATTTGAATAATTCCCTTGACCCCCTTGTGAAAAACTCAGCAGCCTGGGTGGAATTCAAACCTACGCCAGCCAGGGGAATGCTGTAGATGGCTCCTTCTTAACGTGACCTCTGGCTATCGCACACATGTGAGATGTGTGTCGTTGAACGACCTGTTGTTAGAAATCCCGGTGCTCATGTTTGTGGGGGCAGGTTGTGTACGGAGTACGCGTTGAAGAGGACACCAGCAGCTGTTCCCACTTTCGCATCAGGAAACTGACTGGCTCGGACGGTGGTCTAATATTGGGTGTGGGAGAGCGAGTGAGGTCGACTGCTCAATGCATTTTCCTCACTATAAACACTCTGAGGAGCTTGAAATTATCATGGTGCGTTAAAAGCCGTGGCTCAGAAGGTTTCCAACTGACGGGAAATCTCGGACGGCGTGGTCAGTCCAGTGCGTGTGTTCGTGCGCAATGGACGACTGGTGCATGGAGGGTCAGGCTGTAATGGGCCTCTCTTAATGTGGCCTTTATGCCACTCCCACTCTGTTGGGCACCGAGCCAGGTGAGTTGGCATGACCAGTGGTGGCTACGGCCGCGCCAGCCATCTGCACCCTCTTCCGCCTTCGGTCTTCTTGTCTCTTTCATGACAGCAGGCTCGGTTGTGGGAGGAGAAGAGAGTGCGGTAGCTGCAGCGCAATTCTACTCTCACTTAACACTAATCCACTCGCAAGCCATTTTCCCCTCACCGCCTTTCTGGGGAGCATATGGTGGACATCGTTGGACTACGACGGTCGAACTGTCGTTTAGTAGTGGCATCACACAATTAATATTTGTTCGCTCCATTTGTCTCGTACAGGTGGGGAATGCTCCTGTGACTACCTCTAACTGGTACCCAAGTCTAAAACAAGCGCACTTAGATCAACCACCACAACCGGCGTACATCGTCGAACTACGACGGTCGAACTGTTGTATGCTTATGGCACGGTGGTCGGGGTTTCAAGTATGAAGACCTACGTTACAAGAGTGTGGTCATTCAACGCTCTTCGATGAAGTTAAGTGAACTTTACACGAAACTATCGTTAAACATACTGTCGGAAACATGAAGTGATTAGGAAAAGAGAGCAGGTAATACAAGTAATTGTCGTCTTACCTATCTCCGAAAAGAATTCTGCAAGCAAGGTTTTGCGAAAGTGCTCCCAGGCAATGATATCATGGAAAACCTACCATCATGACTACTCATTTAATAGTGGAAGGTCAAGTCATGGGAATTAAAGATGAGAAACTGTCCGAGCATTTGCATTACGACGATGTCCCTAAATGTGCTTGCAGAGAAGGTATACAATTGTTTTGATACAAGGAAACTCTAAATAACTCATGCGAATGAACACTGAGGTCTGTAAAGGACTAGCAATTACCCATAATAAATACCGCACTATCGCAGGAAGCTAAGTAGGAACATTGTAAATACATTGCATAGAAGAAACTGGGGTGATGGGGAAACAATGCAAACCCTCGTTACCTACCAAAATCTATGCATTTTTCATTTACTTTCAGGAAAAGGATGGCCTGTTTGCATTTCTAGTAGCTCAAATGACAGAATATGAGCAAAAGTTGTGAATTCTGTTATTTGATTCGATCCCCGATCGGACGGTTATCAACATTGAATAGACAAATATATATGTTATTCAATCTGGAATCGAAATTTTCAAATAGCACAGTATGTTCTTTGCTCTTCTTTCCGTTACCTTAAAAATAACGAATAATAGGATGGAAGAAAAGTCTTTAGTACTCCTTGATTGCCTTCTAACGGGTTAAAAATTGACGCAATTTTGTGTGTTGACCATGAAATATATATAAATGCTTCATTTTTATCAAACCTGCGTGCAATGTCAATCTATTATTTATGTAGAAGTGAGGTGCGCATTTAAACCGTGCGTAAAATTGTTCAAATAATAGGCAGCAGGTTAAAATTTCGACCTGATAGCTTCGGCTAGATCAAAGTGGAATGCACGCTCTCGTAGTGAAAGCGTGGATGCCAGGAGCGTAAACATCTGGTTTCATCGTCACCCTCGTACTCTCATCGATGTTTCTACCTCCAGTCCTTAGTTTATCTTGAAAGTAATTTTGTTGATGCCCATAAAATCTTCCTTACTAAACCGCGTAGTCTGGGCTATATTATCGTCGACATCTTATTGCAAGTTCGCGAATGATTGAGCGTGATCTGGCTAAATTTATGGTAGGCATTTTTGGGGATTTCCTGTCACACTTGCTAAAATGACAGCTTGAGGTGACGCAAGGAACTGTAAGAAGGCAAGCCCAGATGCATTTGAATTAAAGATCCATTAGATGCAGCTGAGCACTCAAAACAACAGTTTTCTATTTCCCAGCTTGAATTTGAAATTTATTTTCTCAATTTAAGACCTTGAAAACCACCTTACCTCACCCCCTCCAGATTGAGTTTAATGCCCGAAAATGCATTTAACCAGCGTGTTCTTTTAATGGACATTCTCATTAGTCGTACCTTGTTGCATATTATTTTCCTTCGCTTAGATATTCAAGTTTTTGAGCGTGGCGCGTGGTAGGATGAAGTTACCAGCACCCATTTATAAAAGACGGCTAGGTGTTTAGTTTCAGGGGAGGGTAGGTGTTAGGGTTGGGGTTATGGTTAGTTTCAAGGTTATGCTACGGCGTAGGTATCCCTTAAATTTAGCGCAGAATTACCTGTAGTACCCGTGTCCGACTCTTAATCGACTGATTTTCCGCGATTGCTTCTCCTATCCTCAAAATGCACGTTTGCATTTTTTGTCTTCTTTCCTATTCATCTGACGTAAAGATTAGGAATGCAACACGGGTCATCCCTTCAACGTGATTTAGTGTTCCTATCTCTGTGCTGAAAGCAAACATGAATGACTTAGCTTATTACTTGCTCTCCTTATCCATTGCCATAACAAAACTGTGTTGCTCACATTTAAAGGCCTTCATGCACACTTTGAGGTTCAGAATTTCCTAACGTGCTTCGTTACCTGCTATATATGTCAACATCATTAATCAAACCCCATCATACTTTTGCAAAGGGTTGCATTCGAATTGGTCAAATCGTCGCAGGGAGGAAGAGGGTCTCTTTTCCAACTGACATTTCTTAGTGAAAGAACGTCTGGAGTAGATAAAACATGAGGGAAACGCCTGATACAGCAGTTGTCCTCTATTTTTCTATTACGCCTTTGGCCATTCGTGCTCTTGGCTTACACTATATACATAAATATATATATATATAGGCAGAATTATATTACCGGCCCAACAGGTCGCGAGTTTGAGCCTCGGGCACCGCAGTGCCTCGGGTTGGGTATGGCTGGCTGATAACGGCTAATAAGCTAGAAATAGACATTCCAGTCTCCCTTGTCTTTGTTGGTTATGTTATTCTGCCTATATCCTTAGCCACCTTGTGGCTGCTAGTGGGGCTCGAGAGTGAGCCCCAAGGCACAACTCTACATATATACATATCAACTGCCTATCGTCACAAACTACGAAGATACGAATGTCCTCCACAAGCATTGGTAAAATGTGTGTTTAATCAGGTGAACAGCTCGGCATGTTGTCCTCACTATAAACAACCTTACGCACTTGAATGCATCACGTTGCGCTAAAAGCCGTGGTTTTGAAGGTTACCAACTGATTGACTAACTCGGACCTCGTAGTCGACCCAGAGTGCATATGTGTGTGGTGTCCGACTGGTGGATTGCAAGTCAGGCTGCAATGGCTCCTTCTTGATGTGGCCTCTTTGGCACTCTCACTCCGTGGGATCTGAGCCAGATGTGGTGGCACACATAGGAGTGTCAGCCTAGGGGATCCTCCGGCTTCACTAGCCACCTGCGCCCTCTCCCGTCTCCAGTCTTTTTGACTTGTTCATGAGACCCGTCTAAGTTGGGGGATATGTGAGATAGATGTCGCGCAAGTGTACTACCACTATAACCGTAATCATGCGCAAGTTGCCGTCCCAACTCCACCTTCCTGTGAGACGGACGTATGGCCTATCAGATGTGCAGTATATAGGAGCGTCCGTCTTGGCCCGACTGGTAATGCTTCAAAGACAAACGAGAATTATTTCGAGAGCGAAAAGGATTTCTGTCTGTACATAAGCATACGAAAACCATTCGAAGTGTTGCAAAAGCCAATTTTTCAGGGGCTGACTGGACTCTTGAAGGACTGCGCAAGATGGCTGTTTCTACTGTCGTCAGTCGGATTGCTCAGTCGGAAGGCGAAGGTCAAGCGGCCAAAGTGGAATTGGACTAGAGCTACGATTAGAAAATCACGATCCATAAGCGGGGTTGCCCATTTTGCCCTCATACTCCGGTCGGGAAACCGAGTCTAGAGCCAAGTTCCAATGGGCAGATTGTCAGCGTCGTTCTCCTGTATTGTAGAACGAATGCGTGCGAGTATGTTGGAGAACCTGTCCGCGCCCATGTAGTCGATTTCTCCCCTCTCCCACGCGTACATTTTCCACTCTGGTGGTGGTGGTCGTGGTCTGTGGCGTTCGCAGAGGTGTCCTATCTCGACTGGACTCTACGATTACATGTAAAAATAAAATTTTAGAAGGAAGAAAATGCTAAAAGTTGGTGCAAACAACTTCATGCTTTGGAATCATTTGTTTTAATTAGCAGTAACCAAAATATTTAAAGCCTTATTCTGTTCAACCAGTAACAGTCATCTTACGTTTTGTTCAAAATTACCAGGAGCTTGGAGACTAAGAACAGACGAAATAAAAGCAACCATTAATAATTTTGAAACGGAACCTGATATTATATAGGTACAGAAAAATTGAACAATACAAGATAATTGTCGCAGATTCAGCCCTTTAAACAGCTCAATATTTTTATGTGGCACTTACTATTGCACCAAATCGTTAGCCTTTGAAGAAGCTGGAATCAGTAGTAGGGACTGGTATTAAACACAGTAAGAACTAGTGTTTGCTGTACTAGGTCAGCTAGTGGTTATCTGCGATGGCACCATCTGCTCCCGTATTAGTCTTTCTTACTTTTTAGTATGGTTCTGTTTATATTGGGAAGGTCTTCGGCGTTTTGTGAAACCTCGCTCAATTTACCAGCGAGCAAATAATGAAAGCACAATGTAATTTACACATAACCCTCAAAAATGGTTCATAATTATGATGTTACATTTTGCATATGTTCTATTGTGTTCTTATCACCGTACTTTCATTTATCTGCCCTTTCGAATTCGAAAATAACTATCATCTTACAACTCTTCGTATGCTGGTAGAAAAAAACGTAAAAAGACCTATACTTTGTCTCGGGAATTGCCCAAAATGATAAATTTGTGCGACTTTGCCTCCGGCAGCTTTCTAAAAGTCCTTCAAGTTACCATCGAAACGCTGGGGGGGGGGTAATTCATCAATGCTGCATACCAAACGTTAGTTCGTTGACTCAATTTATGGTTCGTTATTAAGGCAACACCGAGCAGATCAAGTATACTTACCATCTGCGGAATACTGCGGCTGGACTTCATCCCTGTATAGTTTGTTTTGGTACCAACCGGTGAGCTTTCCTGTGTTGCATAAGTACCGAACTTCTGACCCTTCCAAGGACTCATTTTTGCGCAAACCACCTTCTTCTAGGCCGGACTTTTCAGCATTTACTGCAGGTGACGGTGGTTTCCCGTCCAGTGATGGAAAAATGAAGATTGGAGATATTGGTTGTCTGAAACCCTCATTCTTTTTTGTTTTCTTGGGTGTAATGGCATCCTGCGTAACAGCGAGTGTGGGAAGATCGGTTGCGATTCTGTTCTTGTCCTTAGTAGATACAGGTTTCGCGTCTGCCTTTGAAGAAGTTGAACTGAGCGGCTTTGCCTTTTCAATAAGAGGGGAAAGTTTTCCAGCAAATGGATTTGCTTTCCTCTCAGCTGTGGATTTCCCCTCTTCGGCTATTTTCTTAGTGGAAGTGTAGTTTAAGCGACTGACCCCTTCCAAATCCTTTCCTGTGGCAAAAGGTTGAAGCATCGGATAAGGCCATGGATGACCCACGGGGGAGTCCCTTGCCGGTTAATTTTCCAGCAGCATCAGTTGTATCCGTCTTTGGAGGTTCACTGCCTTGTTCTTGGGTTTCAAAAACTGTCTTTTTCTCGTCTGGGAGAGTTTTCAGGACCAGTGGCCTAGTCTTTTCACTACCCAACGTACAGGGATCTTCCAGAATAAAACGCTTTAAAGGCGTATCCTTGGCAGTGCTTTCACCAGAGAACTTCGTCTTAGTCGTCTTCGAAGAGCGCTTTTTGCCTACAGGCTGCGGTCTTGGTTTTTGAACCTGATGCAATTTGTTATGGATCCCTTTTTGACGGGAGTTACCCCGAAGCACATGCTCCGGCTTTTTTAGCTTTTCAGGTTCCACCTTCTGCTGGCCCTCTGCGCTGTTCCTACCGGGAGAGATCGGATTAAAGTACTGCAAATTGGCCAATCCCAGGGGGATCGAGCGTGGACGGATCCTCAGTCGGGTAGTTGATCGAGTCGGCAGCGGGAAGATGTCAGGCCTCATGTTTCGGTTGATCGGGTCGATGTAGTGTCTGCTCCACTTCATCTCCCGCAGGCACTCAGAGCAGGTGGCTCGGGGGGCGTAATAAAGGGGAGTTTTTACCTCTGGCGCTACCGCGGGTGCCTCCTCCTGGATGACCGCGGCCGTCAACGGCAGCTGACTGTCCGTTGGGGGGACACTGCCCTCCGGGTGACAGATCCTGCACTGTGATGGTTCATCGCTGTACTCCGGGGCTGGCGGTGCTGCTTTCTGCTCGAAGGCACCACCGGGTTGTGCGTGTTCAGAAGTTGGCCATGGGTAGTTTTCCTTTCTCCCAATGCTGATCACCTTGACTTTGTGTCTGCGCGTGTGGGTGCTGTTGCGTCTCCTGATACTGGCAGTGGTCTTCCTGCCGTTCCTCATGATGCTGATGATGATTGTGGTGGTGATGACATTCTGGTTGTGGCTGTTCCTGATGCCAAGGAGGATAATGGTGTTGATGATGCTGCTGCTGCTGCTGCTGCTGCTGCTGCTGATAGTAGCGATGGTGTTCCGGCTCCTTGGGTGTGGAATCGTTGACCTGAAACTCGTAATATTCTTTATAGGTACCCGTTTGATCAGTCCGCTGACCGGCATGCATGTCGTAGAATTTGGTGTCGTGAAACTCAGGATGGTAGTTTTCCGTTCTATTCCAAAACTCAGTCTCTGCATGGTGTTGTGCAGGTAGCCAGGATGAAGGTGGTGTTGGAGGAGGTGGAGGGACGGGAAGAACCGGATCCCAGGTCGTTGCAAGAAACTGAAGTTGAAATGGAATGAAGTCTTTTATGCTTACCTGAACTGAACAAAACATTCTCACTATTTTACACAAACAAACGTAAACGCTAGAATCTAGAATCTGCTGTCTTAGTGTACATTCAGAAAAGTTTATAAAATTTCTTGATAGTAAGATAGTTATCAAGGCAAATTCTGCAGGTGAATCCATGAATTATGGGTGAGAAGATCCCGTTAGCAGTTAAAAAGACCGAAACACAGAAAACGCACGCCAATTTAGGGAAGAAATTATTTTACCCGATTCAATTCCTTTAATTGCATCGTCTTAAAAAGAGATCGTTACGGTGGTGAGTTGGAATCACGAAAGTTGCTCTTTTGACAAAGAGCGGGTGCAGGAGCCTAACTGGTGTACTTGACCCCACAAGGTCAGCACAGAAGTAACAAGCACTCTTCGACGTACTACGCCTTTTTATGACGGTATTTAGTGTGCTCAGCCAGTCGAATATAAAAATCTTTATAACCTATTTTTGTGCTTAAAATAATACCTGCTGTTAATTTTAACTGCAGTATTGACGGTCACTACGCTCTGGTATCAATGATGAAATTTGAATTTAAATATTTGTCTGGAGTCTTCACGCTTGGACTTTCAGCCAAAAGCATCTGGAGTGCAGAAAAAAATAATGGACACTTTGATGTCATCGAAGATTTCTGAAAGCACAAAGAAGGCATCATCTGAAAAGATGAAACTTACCGGCAGACTGTAATGCGAGTCATTTATAGGATCAAAAGTTTAGGACAAACGTTCAATGGTGGCGTTGTTCGAATGCACAAAACGTTACTAGGTTAACATTAACAAAATCTGAACATTACTGTCAAATGCCTCTGACATAACTGTACGCCAGCGTATAAGAAGTTTTAGCGGAACACGTTCATAAATACCCTCGTATTGCAGGTGGCCTTGAGCTAAATGTCGGTGGAGCGGATTAGAGTTTTGCGATTAAGGGAATATCCAGGGGATTTTAGTTATTGGCGGTAGCCTTGTGATAAGGGCAGGGTAAGATTCATTCGAACAAGGGAGCTGGTGCGATTCCGAGGATGTGGCGCAAGGTCATCGATAGTTTAACCTACAATGTAGGAATCCTAGAGTTTACATTTTAATGGCCCAAAGAAATGATGGTTACCACCGGGTTGATTTATTTTGCGTCCACTTCCACACCTCTCCTTTTATTTGATGTGTCTTGTTCCACAAAGTGTTTTGCAGGTTAGTGAAAATAGTTTTGCCAATAAGGCAGGTTTGAAAAGGCCAGCTAAGTTCATCAGCGCTGAAATTCTATTACTACTACTACTACTACTTCATCGTTACGCAGCAGATATGAAACCTGAAGTTCAACGTTTGGAATGTAAAAGGTCAAAGACATATATCAACTTGCTGATTTCCCCAGAGCTGGACGTTTCTCACCAAAGTTTTGGTGAAGCTGCTGACAGTACGCCGTCACCACGATCCAGGAATTTTTAAAAACGATACATCCTATGCACTATTTTGCTTGCTTAGTCTATCATTGGAAGCACAGCTGTATTCCATCGTGCTAAATACTCGATAAAAACGAATCGTTTGATTTTATAAACCATTTTATTTTGCAAATGAGACTTAGATTGGTAAAAAGTCAGACAACGATGCGGGTTGAAGTATTCCACGTGAAGGTGACTAAACCTTTCCTTTCTTTTGATTTTGAGAAGCTTCTAAATAGACGTCTAGGGTTGATTTTCAGTGACTGTCCAATATTTAGATAACTGGCTTTGTTTGGATTTAAATTTTACAATTGGTGTTTGGTAATAAGAAGGAGTAAAATTACTGTTGCCAAATGGAAAATAAAAACGTTGACTTTCAGCGAATACACCATATAGATTATTACAATTAGCTCTTTACTCTTAGCAGGTCTTAATATACTAAATACATGCTTCATTGGTTTTCAGCTGCTCCGACCATATCAATCTTTATGTCAAACCTGGAAAGAGTTGTTCTGAGTCAACACAGTCATTTTAACAATACGTAAATCTTACAAAACCAGTGTAGCAAAGACGGAAGGAAACTTTCGAAATGGCAATAAAAACTGAGTAAAGGTTCATTTGAAGGGGGAATATATTGCCTTTCAAAGACGGTGTTAAAGTAGCTTTAACTGGAAATTACAGTAGAACACGGGATAATAAGAGCCTCTGAGGTACAAAATTTCCATCGACTTTGGGACGGTATTTTTGTAAAAACTCGACGTTGTTATCAAAAGTATAAATAATTATTTCAGGTAGCTGCAGTTATCTACACTTTTACCTAGGGATCTCCAGCGGGCAGGATAATGGGTGAAGCTTTCTGATAACTCCATCTCTAGGTGAAAATCAGGCCTTCCCTTTTGCCAAAGTTACCTTTTAAAGCATGCTGCAATCGTACATGGTCCACGGTTTCGGGGCTTTTATAACTGCTCAGTGTTGTGCTCTTTGAGGAAATCGATGCGGTGTTGTTCATTTCATAGTATGTTCTTATTTAAAACTTTCTCGACATAGGGTTAGCTTAACTGTCAATTAATAAGCCTCTTGTAATATATACTTATCTAACTTTTGGAACCAATTACTAAGAAATTGCTATTTTCACATAATAAAGTGCTGATGGAGGGAAATAAGTAGCCAAAATGCAAAGACCGAAGGGTACTCAATACTTTCCTTGACACTTTCGATTTATTATGTCCCTAGCCTAGGTAAGGAAGTTTCGTGGTCTGGACGTGAGGCTCTCCTGTCAAGTAGAACTGATAGTTAGCTTTACTTTTATATGAATCTTATCTCACCTTTGAATGCAAAATACTTCATAGGACATTTGCAGGAAAGTAAGTCGGCACGCATATCTGAAATACACGTTGTATCAGACATATGCTGAGGCAGATTTATTGGCAAACAGCACGCAATTTCAAAATTTCGAATGGGTCCAATATACCAGCTTAGGAGGTAACAAAGATATTATCCTTGTAGTGGACAATACGTCAAGGGAAGTGGTGTTTGCTTCATGTTAGGCATAAAAGCCTGTTGTATTATAGGTCAGTGCCACATTTTTGTATCGTCATTTCATAGTTTTTGACATTGCTTTTACCAGTATGTATACTGCATTGGAGCTTAGTTGGAACCAAACAGGTTGGTAGAACGCGATAGCAGAATTTGCCCTTTGAGGAGGGTTAAATCATTTAATGTAACGCCTGGTGGCCTAAAAATTCGTGTTCAAATGGCTGATCCTGCAAACTTGGGATTGGAGATGTTTGCATGAGGACAGATAATAAGACATAAATTGCCATCCCGGTCTCACCTGAGTTTGTCTATAATCTTTCCAGCACACATCAATTTCTATTTTCTACAAAGATACTACTGATCTACTCATAGAGAGCTTGGAAGTCTGATTTTATCATAAACCTCTGAGGCATACATCTGCTAAGTAGCTTGACAGATTAAGGTCAGCTTTGAGCGTTATAAACATGCTGGAGCTAGCAAAATCTTCATACGTTTTACCTCTTTAGCTTATATTTGATCAAAAATTGATGTTTATTAGGATCATATTGCAACTCGTGTGCTTGCCTCCACTTGCGTTAACTAAATTGAACTTGCATATTTAAATTGTGCCCACCTGACCTTGCCTTAGAATGGTTATTTCTGACATCAGTCAGCACTACATAACCCCATGTTTTCGCAATACCTGAAATTTCCTTGTCTTTTTCGGTAATTTTACCGTGCCTGTCGTGCTAGACGGTTTGCGCCTGATGGCATGGCTCGAAAACGAGCCCCAAGGCACAAAGAGACGACTATGTCCCGTAACGCGATCTGCAAGCAGCTTACTACCACAGAGAGCCACAGGCCATGCGGATGTCCTTTATTGTTATTAAAATCACCAAAGTGACCCTTCCAGGATGTAAACCTTCCAAGATAATCGTATAGTTAATTGGCAAGCAAAGTTCCTTAAGTTAATTAATGATGAGCACACTGATCTGCCTGCCTGTCAGTGCCGAGCATTCGGAACCACATAAATACCCATGGTTGTTAATCGAATTTAAATTAATCTGTAACGTAAAGAATTACATGATGCTTCATTCCGGAGGCGGGTATGTAGGACATTTCTGTACTTTCTCAAGTAACATAAAAATCCTGTTGATACCTTCACATTAAAATGTTTTAATAACTTTAAGATGGAAAAGCTGGGTGTTGCATATCTAGAGGGTGGTTTTGGTGGTATGAGAACCATCCAGATTCCTACCATTCCTTCGCTGAGTACGGGCTTCACAAATTTGAAGAACACTGCCCACCAGAAGGCCAAAACGCCTGTCTGTTCAGCAGTTGTATAAACACTGGCTGCGCAATCGATCATATTCATCGCGTGGATAATGGCCCCATCGTTCGCGGCCATACGGTGGGTCCAGGGTTTGATAATTCCGGTAAAGTGTGCAGCTTTCACGGATGCATTGAACTTCTTCCAAGCCGGTGCCCGAGTATAGAAGATGTTCAGATCATGTGGTAGAACCCAGCAGGAACAGTTGTAAGCAAAAGCGAGGTGATTTGAGAGGGTCAATTGATTCCAGTCCTTAAAGTATTCGTTGAGTAGTCCCTGAAAATGAAGGAAAAGACAGGCTAAGCCGTGTGTATGCAACTCTTTGCTGCACATTCAAAGATACCGACGGTTTTGTTTTTTAGTAAGTTGACTATTCAATTTCTACTAAGAAGGTCAATTTTTATAAGTTTTGGGGGAGGGAAAATTGTAAGGGTTTTAAATTTTCATTATAGCCATGACCGGTTTTTGGTACTGTCGCCTAGCATGACACATTCAGAATCATAACCAGTGCTGGATGGCTGCGTAACCTTCTCAATTAATTTACGGGGTGGCCCAGGGGGAAATCATGCAATAATTATTATTAAAAAATCCAACCAAAATATAAAATGTTAACACAAAATTACAGTAAATGTTGAAAACGTTAACCTTGTGCATGAACCTATACTATACAATTTCAATGTGCATGACATTGTCCTTTTTTAAGCCAATTATGAATATACTATCGCCCTCTTTCATTTAAGACATGTTCCACACATGACGCATTTTAAAAATTGAAAAACGCGTCCATGTTTTTGAAAAGTCTTATTCATCGGGTCACAATTATGAAGATGGTAGCAATCATTTTAATGAAGCATTTGATACTCCAGCTGCAACAAAATCGCCAAAATACGAAAACAGGTATTCTGTGATAAACCAAGAATGCTACTTATGCGAAGTAGAGCATCATATAGCCATGGGAAGTTATTAAGCCAGAATGATATAAATACACAACTGATTCAACCACTAAATGATGTTGCAACTGTATCACAAATAATGGCTTACCTTTTAAACTTTTGTTGTAACTTAGTTTACTATACTTTGTTGCATTTATTTTTAAATTTTTCTTATAATAAGGCTCCGGTTACAGCTGGGCTTCCCTGTATGTGTAAGCAAAATGAGTTATTCGGATGGTGGAATTAAAATCACCTACATTTTCACCGCGAAAATTCAAATGGCTACTAGAATCTATGACCATTGGCTGTCCGACTGCGGCTGATGAGCCAGAAATAGTTACCACATTAGTGCTAGCCTCTGTCGCCGATCCCTCCAACTCCTACTACTGGTCGCTATGCCACCGCCTCACAGGATCCAGAGAGACCCCTAAAGCAAAACGGAAAAGCACATGACGAATACTGATTGGCGAAAGTCCCGTCTACGATAATGGAACGTACTTACCAATACAACAGATGGAAAGTAAACAGAGAACAAATGTGCGCCCTTCCACTGCATGCAGTACACTACTACCTTCCTGCTTGCGGCTAATGAATGCTGCGCAGTTGTGCCAGCTTAAGATGACGGATGTTGGTTTAACCTTCAGAACGAGTCTCTAGGTCTAAATCCATGTCAAAACATTAATTTTTGAGGAAATCAAACAGTTCGAATTTGAAACTTGAAGAAACCCACTGAGGAGCCGAACATCTAGCCTCTGCGCAATTCAGTTGCAGAGGATCATCCAAACACACATTTGTCTGGGCTTTTAGCTGGCACCTCTGCTGTAAGTATGGTAAATCACGCTACTCTTTTCCCTAGATAGGTCCTTTCCTCGGCAGGCCTAACAAACAAACTGTGGTTACCATCACAAAAAGATAGTGTTAACACGAATCGCAAGTCCGGAAGGAGAAGACCGGAGTAGAGTTGCCAAGAAAGTAAACAAAAAGACATTTGTTTCTGCCAATCCCTTCTGAATGATAAGATATCCTGATCTTTTCAGAATTTCTGTGCTAACACACCAAACCAGACTGAAGAGGCTGTAAATGTTTTATTATCTCAGGTAAGTAAAAGTCCGCTAAAGAGACAACGCCATCCAGACTGGATCAACGAGTGGTTTGATAAAAAAAGGATATCTAGTTAAAATCCTAGCTTTTTTGAAAATCTGCCCCATTCAGGATGTCAGTTCAATTTTCTGTCAGCAGAGGAAATTTCACATTTACCAGCCTTCATTACCGTTGACCTGCACACAAGTGTGAGCAATTTTTCCCATTGTCTGTCCGAGCAGAGAGCCACTGAGTTTTTTCTTTGTGAATATATTCGTGCTATTAATGGACGATTAGAAAGTGTTCTTCTCTTTCTTTGACTTGCAACCGCTAATGTTAACTTTTTCTGAATTTTATCACTAAAATTCATGCACCAAGTCACTGCATTTCATATCGTGATAGAGGAAGCTTAAATGAATGCGCAAACTGGGACTGAAAATAAACGGAATAAAATGGCGCAACTGGATGGGAATGAGAATCCTAAAGTAAGCCTGTGGACTTTTTAGCGGGTGAAATTTAAATACTCCACTAGGTCGCTCGTAACGCCTGCTATGCACTAAGTATTACTCAAATCTTCTATCATCCAACAGTTATCTATGGAGTTTGGTAAGTTAGAATTGATTGCAAAGTTTACACTCACTGTGATATCCACTTCTGTACTTAGTTTTCCTGAACCCTTCACAGTTTACCGTTTTTAAAGACGAAATCATTTTTTATCTCGTGTGGTCAAAATGGAGCGTTGTGTAAACGAGGTAAGTGTAAATATTAATTTAGTCCACAGAAAAGTGAATGCTTAAGAGCAATTTATTTTTTTCGTAGATGGTAATACAAAAACCAGACCACCATTTTGATTCAAGTCTTTGTGCTTGAAGTAGTATAGATTAGGGCTTATTATAGAATCCAATCTACAAAAGAACCATGGGACACATATGAAGTCAGAGGTTATATTTGGTGTTGTTTGTTTAAACCCATGTGTACAAGAAGGTGAGTGTAAAATTTGATGACAAAGTGGGTGGACACAATTCGACGGACGGAGGTAATCTGCAAGTGCACTCACCACTTATTTACAAGAATGGGAGGAGAGCAGTTTCTGCAGTGAAAGTTAACCTGAGACGATAAATGAAGCAGGTATGACAACCGGAAACGATCGGAATAATGTATTAATGCTCATCAAGCACATCACATGCAATATAACCAGTTCAGCGCAAGAAAAAGATCATAAGGGATGTGTGCGTTCCTGTGCAGAGCATGGTCTATTTTACTAATTGGTAAATACTTACTGTATAAAGACGCAGTCAGCAGGGTGAAACAATACACCAAAATTGACCGTTAAATAGTTAGGACTTGTAAGTCAAACCTTCCGTGCCATAACACTCGGTCATGCGCTTCGCGAGCCGCGATGATAAAAATTGATGGAATTCGGATGCTTCATTTTTAAGGACCCATCATACTCGCTGAGCATTTCACTCACGTTTTTTCAGATGTGTTACTTTTATTCCCCTCTTCGGAGTAAATCATTTACAGAGTTGGTGGTTATATCAACGGTATTTGGCAATTCATATAACCTGGTAGGCCTGACGAGAAGCTAGCAGCTGCATTAGTCTGCTAATGAAAGAGGACTGGATTTAATTGAATAAGTCGGTCAAAGGCTGCATTTGAAGTTTTGATTCAACGCTGTCACACTTGCTTTACGAAATTTTGAAGCTATTTAACACCAAGTGGGTTTTGGACAAAAGGGATGTAAGAAATATTAGGGTCATCAGTAACCAGAGCTCAGAGTTTTTTGGAAATCAGCCATCCTCCTGAATAGGCAGACTTCTCTTTATGAATTGCTTCGTTAAAATAAAGATTACTTTCAGTGTCTTTCCTTGCACAGTAAACAATAATTAACCTCGTTATTTACGTTTACGTGCGCAGTTCCCAGTGGGTGTCCACCAGGTACCCGGCTGCCCCGCGGGATTTTTCCTATTTTCCCCCATTCGGCGTCTAGTACTATTCTGTGGTTGCGAAAAACTGGGCAGAGCGCATCGAAGACATCCCGGTAGCCACTTTGACTGTCACTTGAAACCTATTCTTCTATAGTTTAGGAATTTATCTGTGCAACCTGCTTCCACTATGAGAGAGGGGAGGAGGGGAGGAGGAGGAGGAGGAGGAGGAGGAGGAGGAGGAGGAGGATCGAACGTTACACTGAAGCCTATTTTCATTCGTCTTGACCCGGTCTTGCATTCGCAATGCCCAAAGGAAGTTTCCCGCTGCACCAGCCTCCGTCACTAAGCATCCCTCCTCAGACAACTTATCTACATTACGAGCAGGCCACCAACACAAACAAAAGGCAACTTTCAGGTCTATCAACGATGAGGTAACATATCCGTCGGCGAAGTCTGTTTCTGGTTGCCCTCATCCTGCGATTCACTAGACAGCAATGACATCTGGCAGACCTCTAGGCTTCCTGTAGACTTGTTTTTTTTTAAAAAATCACCATCTGCTTATTTTTGATGCTCTGAGCATTGCTTGACTTCCTCGTTCTGTCATTTGAACGGAGCGGCTAGGACAGGGAAGCTTACTTAACCGGACTTCTCCTTCTTTCGCGCACAACTTCTACATAGGCTTAGCGACACAGTCCGGTTTCTGCGAAGGACAAGAACTGACAACATGGTTCTGTAATGAAATTTGAAGTCATCCTTGCATCAACTTTACGGAGGCCATAAAATCCGTCAACAGGGCAAACAGATGAGGCTGTCAGCGATTATAATACTTGCATTTTTTTAAAACGTTACGGCAGAAAATTATCAGGATGCAGGCTCGCGTTACTGAGACCATGGCGATCTCAGCTGCCCTCCACATTATAAATTGAGTACGGGCAGTTTTTTACTTACCTTCAACCACATTACGCCTTAGAAACTCATAATTATTAGCGTAGAGCTATCGGACGTCGGCTGAGACATCAGCATAAACTGCCGAACCAATGACAATTTCTGAACGTGTAATGCAGGCCACCAAGCAATTTCCAAGTAGAGTATGCATAGCCATCCATTCGCCCAGGACAGTTCACCCAATCTCACGATAGGGACAAGCATGTCGCGTAGTTAAGTACCTTAAACTCAGATACATAAACAGCCACCATGTATCAACCGCTGGTAACAAACGAATACCTGAAAGCAGCAGTATGCATCGCTTCACCGGTTGCGAAAAATTTGCTCGCATGGACAGTTGACTTTCTAGAAACATGTCAACTGATTATGAGGCAAAAAGATGAATAAAGAAGGTCATTCAAACAGTTTCCACTCTGAAGTGCTCACGACCTCCATATGGATACCAGACTGGAGATAGATAAAGTTGGTGCGTTTTTCGCCTTTCCCCGTACATCAACAATTGAGTATGTTAAGTAGTTAATAAACGCTCAGTGATTGGTAACGGGACTTAAACATCCCGTTCTGTCTTGGGGCTAACTCTCGAGCCTCGCCAGTAGCCGCAGAGCGGCATGAAGAAGAAGAAGAGGCAGATGAACATCGCCAAAAAGTTAAGGGAGACTAGAATAGCCATTTCTAGCGCATTAGCCGTCATCAATCAGTCAAACCCAACCCCAGGTGGTGCACTGTCCGAGGCTAGGACCCGTGACCTGTTAATTAAAAGTCCACGTTCTAACCCACGGGCTTGTTGTATTGACGGTTTTGATCGGAAATATGGACCTTAGTTAATGAACCAATCGGAAACATGGCATGGGTTCGAGCCTCGGGTGGTGCCCCAGCTGAGGTTAGGTATGGCTGACTGATGACGCTTAATGAGCTAGCAATGGTCATTTCAATCTCCCTTGTCTTTTTCAGCCAATTTTCAAGGGTCTCACATTTCGAAGCAAGCCATTTTAGGTACTTGCACCTTCAGGGCCCCATACTATTTTACAAATGAATGAATAAGAACGCTTTCCAGGTACCCAGACATAAAATCGACCACCACGCTCAGCATCCATCAAAGGCTGGGTGAGATCTGCGGTCGATAACTCTATATTGTTGTTGGTATTTCAAGCAGTGGCCAGGAGAAGTGCAAATCACCCAGGCTTTTACGGACAAGTAAAAAGTGCATCGCTCTTAACACACACCAAGCACCTCACCCATATGCCCCGAAGAATTCAGGACGTACGGAAGGTTCTTTCACGAAATCGGCCGCCAAACGTGTCTACACTTAAAGTCAGGCTCCAACCATTGATGCCATGCGTATAGAGGAAGCCGAGGAAACGTACTGTGGTTGGAAGTTTTCGACTTGGAGGAATAAATGCACACCAGTGGATGCTTCTGTACCTTTAGTTCTCAGCTGATATGATGCGGGTACATTGTTGAATGAGGAGGAGTACCGCATGGTTATCCACTGATTCGGGCTTGGATCTCTCGGGTTTGCAGCCCAAGGTTAGAGTAGCACTGGTAAACGATAGCAAGGAAGCCAGACATTACCATTTCAGTGTCCTTTTTTGTAAGCAGAACTTATCAATTACAGTTTTTTTAACCCCAACAATGAGGAAAACAAGTATCTTGGATAAAGAGCAATGGATATTTCTGCAAATATACCCCTAAACCACCATGGTCTAACGGGCAAAAGGGATTAAGAGGACTGAAAATGCTCGTTGGCGTGGTATTCGATAAAGAAAACCAACCCGTATTTGAGTGCGATGCACGATCTGGTCGCTAGCTCTACAAGCATCGAGCTTCAGGAGGGGATGTTTTGAACCTATGGCAAGTGAGAGTGCCGTACAAGCCACAGTCGGAAATGAGCCACCGTTGATTAACGCTCAAGCCTCCTTGCGTTCTTGTCAGCTGCTCACTTGTGCACCAAGCCACACCTGTTTTGCGCAAAGCGGTTATGGGTGGTTGGTTACAAAGACGCATACCTTCCCTTTCCTGCATTGGCATCTCGTCCAAATCCTTTGGCAAAGCACTTCTGGGCATGCACACCCTGGCTGACACGTGTTACGGGCACATGAAACTAAAATAATGGTCTCGGGCAGCCAAAGCAAGGCACCCCAGGAGCCAGTGGGGCCCCTTTTGATCCAACCCAATAGCGACGCTGTTCATCTAGGAGGACAAGTTATCATTGCCATGACTACAATAACAGTATGGACACAAACCTGCGGAGCACTGTTCAAACATTTCACCGCCGGTTTCACCGTGACTTCGCATTTCAGGCAGAGACTGTCCTTATAGGACACCAAAAAAGTTCAAAATCGGTGATTAATGAAATCAACTGCATGGCTCACGGAGCAGGCGCAGCAGTAGCTGAAAATGTGCTGAGGAGAAATGAGAATTGAGTGCCTACGGTCGGCCTCACTCTCGTCTTTCTCTCGTTCACCAGTAAACTGTCCAATCTTGGAAATCAGCTGATTGATGATGATGATGCTGATGATGATGATGATGATGATGATGATGATGATGATGATGATGATAATGATGATGATGATGATGATGATGATGATGATGATGATGATGATGATGATGATGATGATGATGATGATGATGATGATGATGATGATGATGATGATGATGATGATGATGATGATGACGGGTGCAAGTGCTGACACTGTTTAAAAGGGTACCAGGCGTGTGTTTACAGTAGTTATTATAGACTCGCCCCAAGCAACTGATTTTGGGGATGGGGAAGAGATTAAGGTCGAGAGCTCAGCGCATTTTCCTCACAATAAACAATCTGACGCACTTGAAACTATCACGGTGCGCTAAAAGCCGTGGCTTGGAAGGTTGTCAACTGACGGGCTAACTTGGACCGCGTGGTCAGCCCAATGTGTGTTTTGTTTGGAGTGGCTGGCTGGCGAACTGAGAGTCAGGCTGCAATGACTCCTTCTTAATGAGGCCTTTGTGGCACTCCCACTCCGTGGGATCCGAGTCAGGTGTGGTGGTACACCCAGGGGCGGCTTCGGTCGCGCCAGTCACCTGCGCCCTCTCCCATCTCCGGTCATCTTGACTCTGTCTTGACACTGGGCTCAGGTGGGGGAGGAGGAGAGAGTGCGGTAGCTGCAGCGCAAGGCTGCTATTACTTAAAACTCATTCACGCGCAAGTCACCGTCCCTGCACCACCCGGTGTGGAGCATACGGTGGACCTCTTCGAAATCGACGGTCGAACTGTCATAGACTCGCGCGGATTTTGCGCAGGTTGATTAACGTGTGTTGGTGGTCAATCCGATCTCCGTTGTGACCCGGCGCATCAGTCACGTAAACCCCCTTCCCCATGAGGAAACCGAAGGACACTTAAACAATAACTATAGCAGAAACGAAGACAAATATCAGGATGCCTGTCAGCAGTGGCAAGACACTTCTACCGAGTTCCCACAATTAATTCCCATTTGGGCCAAAATTAACCTGCTTTAAACCTGTGCATCTATAGCAATATCAACAATCTCAGTACTGCAGGACTCCCAGGCGGCATAAACTCATATTACAAACGAACTCCTTTGTGTTCGCTTCATCATGCACATTAAATTACCCCCAAAAGATGCACAAAGCAAACGTAGTCTCACCTGGTCCCCACCATCAAAACTGCTTTCTGTGCTTGCAAGCTTGAGTAGATCCTCGTAAATGGTCAAGCTGGGTTTGAATACGAAGACTCCGGAGTTAAACATGTCCGGCCAGCTTGTATCCGGGGCGGCGCTGAATTCTTCATAGTCAAACAGGTCATCGATATTTTGCAGAGCCTAAGAAAACAAAAAAATACGCTCAATACTTCAATAATCGTCAGCTTAACCGGCAAGGCAACGAGCCTATGGCTCAATGCTTAGAGCACCGGGCTTCTGATCAACATGTCACGGGTTCAAGCCTCGGGTGGGGTACCACCTGGGGTTGGGTAGGACTGGCTGATGATGGCAAATGAACCAGAAATGGCTATTCCAGTCTCCCTTGCCTTTGACGGCAACATTTATCTGCTTATGATAATAACCACTGAGTGGCTGCTGGCGGGACTCCAGAATGAACTCCAAGGCAGAACGGGACGAGTGAGTTCCGTTAGCGATCGACAATCGTTCATTATCGCTTACGTCAACGAGCGAAGCAGTTATGGCTTCGCTTTGGATTTCAATGGTTAATTACAATTCCAGATGGCGTGATAGTCCTTGGAATTATTAATACACCTGGATTAGAGTTCGGCAAGGTTACTAAGATGTATTTTTTATTTAAAGGTTATCTAAGACGTGGCTGTTCGGCCGGATCTACACACGTGCAACTCGGGAGGTTAAAAAAATAATTCAGGATAACACATCTAGTCAGAAAGAGCAATGCCGGTTGTATAAGCACCGCAGGCTAAAAATTAATTTTTTCGCGAAATCAAGACGTGTAGTCCTGTTTTCTTCCATTCAGGCAAAATTTATTTTATACTGAAAGCAGACGATTTTTATTTTTGTAAAGTGCAAAAGTTTCGTTTCTGTGTCATTTTCTGTTGCTGTTAAAGTAATAAGTTCTTCCTCCCTTAATCATTTGGGTGGATCCTCTTCTATCCCCAAATCAAGGAAACCACTGGATTCAATCAAATGACAAAATTGGGCTCATCACTTCGTAGGATCAGACAAATATCAAATTCCAGAGTTTAAAATACACTCTAGGGAACTCCTTTTTGTCCTGTGACATCCATGTGTGTACAAGAGTATATTCGTTCCGTACTGGCTCTTCTCCTTTTCGGGTATACCACTCGGATACCAAGCTATGTAAAAGGTCTTTATTTGGTACACTGCTTAATCATATAAACCTAATATTGTGGATTTCTGGCAAAGCTCAACAGTATTTTCTGCAGTAGGAATGCCTCTACCTAACCCTGCATCTACCTGACCCTAAAATGATTACCCAAAGAATTACCCGAAAATGAAACTAGAGAATGCTGGGGAAAATACCAAAGAGCATTACGTAAAGAGACACACGAATCCTTCTGCTTTTCTTCAGGTGCTTTGATAGGCTTCAAAGACTTTGGGGGTAGCTGATTTCACTTCTGGTTAATGCCTCGCACTACCATGCCAGAAGAGCCAATTCAAAGGAATAATTATTGTTCGAACACATCCAACGTTTATCTTCTCTCTTCACTCCTGTGCAAAGGCTTATAGCAATTGGGAGCATTATTCATTTTGATGGCCTTGGGTGTCATGAAAATTCGGCAATTGAAAGGACATTTGTGCCGGAGGGGAAATTTGTTTTATCCCTCCCCCCTATACCCACATGGATGCGAATTCAGCCACGTGGAACGCTATTTATGTTCAATCCAGAAATATTAACGAGAGAGATAAAACAGTACCAAACTATATGCCTAGTGGTGCCTGATGTACGTTAAATTATGACCGTGGAGCAAGTGAATGTTACCCAGGTAGGAGCTTAGTGTTTGTTAAAAAACGGGAATCTGGGATATTCAGACAATGTACGTGAAGCCAGTTCACATGAATGTTAAGGAAGCATCCTCTCTTTGATTGAGAATGACTTACCATTTGACCCAGTTACGTAAACCTTGATGGCCTCAGTGCGATTCACATCCCCTTGGCAATAAGGGGAAAACTTAAGTACGATCAACATTCTAGCCACCTGAGTTACGAGGTCCCACCAGGAGCCGTGAGTTTAATCTCACGAGGATAAACTTACATGCCCAGCCTACTGCCACGTATGGAATTACAAATTCCGCTACAGTAAGGTGACTGTCCAAGCAGGATTTCCTAAGCAATCAACCTGGAATAAACTAGATGACTACCAGTACCATTAATTGATAGGGGGTTTTGCAGGTTTAAATAATTAATATGACATAGTTGTTAAAAACTCGGTGGCCTCGGTTGGATTCGAACTCATTACATGAATGGGAAGGCCCTGGAACTCATGAGATAGAAATTTATGCCTTCATTAAATTTTACACTTGGAGAAAGTGTATCTTTCAGTATTAAAAACTTTGCTCCTTAAGTTCGTGAAATGTTCATTCATCGTAGCTGTCAATTTATTCATGTTGCCTATCAAGTTTTTCAACATGAGCCACATCCATTGTAAACTTTTATTGGCATAATGTAAAGAAATTGCGATTTTTCTTAGGCAGCTTGTGTACAACAGGTAGTTTGGAAACCTTGAATGGGCGTTTGTGTTCGACATTATTTGGAAATTTAAAAAGTTAACATCGCCGAAAGCCACCCTTTCTTCGCGTATAAAATTTGAAGAAGGCGCATTTTTACCGATACAGTAAACTAAATAATATTTGTGTGCATGTCTTCTATAAAATATGATTACATTTATAAGGGCATTGAAAATCAAAAGAGAAAATTGCATACTACTTAAGCAGTCATTTTTACAGACTAGATTCCCTGCAGACGGTGCGAAAGAAACTCATTCAAAAGTCGACATCCTGACGTGACTGTCATATTTCGAGGTGGGCACGGTAAGCCAAGCCATTTTAAAATCTCAAGTAAGTATTTTTCGACGCGAGAACCTGTAGCGACATTCGGTTGACCTTTAAAGAGAGTAAATCTACTTTATAATTTATGTCCTACTAGGAGGAGGAGAAGGATTAGGAGGAGGAGGAGGGAGGAGGAGGAGGAGGAGGAAGAAGAGGAGGAGGAGTTCATAGGGCACATTTTTGCTCTGAATTTTAGCGCAGCAAGCTTATCTATCCGTCGGTGAAGCATGGCGAGTTCTCTGCAGCGCGCGATTCACATGTGTACCGTTCACAAACCACAAATTGCAGGTGCTCAAACTGAATGTCGTAAATGCTCCATTTCGCCGACCTGATACTGAATGACCTTGGCAGTTTCTGGTGACCCCAGAGGTCTTGCGTCCTTTCAGCCAACTACACGATTCCAGCTAGGGAATAGGCAAGCGTACTATATAACTCAGAACGGGGGAGTGGTACCTCCCCAGCAGTACGGATGGTCTTGCTGTAACTTTCAGGACAATTGCTGTCAGAGTTAATGGTATCGTTAGAGTTAAGTTCAGCGTTGCGTTTAGGTATGTTTAGGGTTAAGGTTGAGGTGAATTTAGACTTAGGATTAGAGTCAGGCCTTGGAATAGGGCTTAAGTTGTGGGTTGGGTTAGAGTTAACATTTGGATTGGGGTGGGGTTGTGACACAGCAATAGTTTCCCGCTATGGCAGTTAGAGCAAGACCACCTTTTTTACGGTGGTATTTTTATTTTGTTCTTTATTCATAAATGAGCTAATGTTTTAAACAGTTATTTAATGGTTGCCGGTTACACTGCCAAAGACAAATTAGTGATCATAAAAATATCAGCCGCTAAAAAAGCTTGCCTTTATGCAATTTGCCCTCGAGAGAACCGTCTGACACATTTTTCTGTTAGTGGCGATCATACTGAAAGAATAGTTTTGCCACATAAGCCTCATCGTTGACGAGTTAATTAACATGTCTACAACGCTTGGGGCGTCGTGCAACCATGATCAACCTCAGCTAATTTCAACAAATCTAAATCAGTAATGTTAGGATGTTATACAGCTCATGGTAGAATGTATACGCTTTCGAAAGGTTTGGCGCACACTTTCCTGTAAACTTAAGTATGAAAACTATTCGTTTGCGTCCACAGGTCGATAATCACGCACCAAAAGATTTCTTCCAATGCAGTGGCAATTTCGAAGCATGACCGCTTAAACTACAACGATGGATAGACATCCATTTTTGTGCTGTCATTAGCATATGTAAATAGGACTGCACCTTCCCCTTCATATTACAGTTTGCTTAACATTAAATTCTTGAAACGATGAATATTTCTCGTCCTACACTTAACCGGAATCTTAATTGTAACCGTAGTCTTAACTCTGGCCCTTCCTTAATCCTTGCCAACCGCGACCTAAACCCTAACCATAATCTTCCTGCAATTTATCTTAAGGCCGCTTGTATTAAGCGCAGTTACTCTTTCGGTGACTTGCCGGGGGGAGGCATATAAGAAATCCCTCTGTATTTTCCGTTTTAAAATAAATTTTCATGCGAACAAGGATATGGCCATTGTCAACAGAGGGAATTCACCGTTAATTTTTTATCTTTCATGACCTTTTGCTGTCTTTAACTCACAAAAATCCAATTTCAGTACTAAATGATCCGCAGTGCAGTGATGATGGGTCTGTGAGCATCATCGAAAATCGATGTTATCTTATGTGTGTAGTACTTGACCTGAAGTCCATGTCTTCAGTGCACCAGCTAAAATCACCAGACTTATGTGTGCTGTTTTTAAACAAGTGTAGCTCCAGATCCAAAGTTCTGGCAACAAAAATTGGTCATTGAAGGCCAATTCAGGGACTGCAGCAGACCTGTGTGATCTCGTGTGCAAGCTTGAATCAATCCGTATTCTACCGGTTGGAGTTATGCGCGTCAGTTAGCTTTGCAAGCACCGCAAATTTCGGTGCAGTTTCAGGCCAGAAATGTATGTGTGTGTTCTATCATTCACAAAAAAATCAGCGTTTTAGGAGGGTCACTATTGTATATCACCAGTCAACATCGTTTTCTTACCTATGTAAAGGTCTTTGCAGTCCTGGCGGGCCTTTAAACGAGTGGGTGCGTGTGTGTGTGTATGGAGGGGGAGGCGATGAAAAGCCGTTCTCGACGCTCAAGACCCGTAAATGACTGTTTGTGCGTGCCCTTTCGGACGTGAAAATCGGTGGCGAGGCATAAACAGGAAGCTTCGGGAACGCAACAAAGAGCTTACACATATCACTGCCAGCCCTAGCTTTCCTCAATAACCTTAGGGAGACCCACCGTTTCAGACGAAAGTAAGACTATCGAGATATTTTTGACATAAAAACTCCACGCACCCTCCTGCACAATCATAGTAACACAGCCCAATGTTTTGTCACAGCTACAAAGGTTAGATGCAAAACAAAAGACTTCGATGGTCGCTGGTTAAACGCAGGACCTTACAAGTTAGTCGTTTTTAACCTGCATGGCTATGCAGATGGGCCAATAAAGGGGGCCTGCATGCATTCCTAGTAAGAGCCCGTCTTCGTTCTTTTCAATCTGCACAAACAGCCGAAGATCACCTCTAACGTAGCTTGTAGTTTACAAAGGCTGCCAGCTATCAAACTGTGCTTCCTTCAGAACCCACTGCTGGTTTTTAAAAATATGGCTTATTTTATGCATAGGTCTGAAAGAGCTACTGGTTGGCATGTAATTGTTAATTTCTTTTTTGTTTTGGATCTCTTTTATGTCATTTAATGTAAATACTTAAGCCGTTTATGAGCATAAACATGATACCTATTATAGTTTCCAAATTTTCAATACGGATCAGAAGGGCCCTTTGATCGCATAAAACGACAGATAGTACATTATCCTGTGTCTTTATCTTTAAGTTGTTGGTAGCTTCCCATAAAGTTAGTGGTTTGAACTTCGTCACTTTTTCAACTTTTATTTCTAGAAGTCGATATTAAGGAACAGTTAAAATTAACAGGCGTTGGAGTAATAATGAGTATTCTAAATGTGCTTAATGGATAATGTGTCAAAAGGATAGATATGTTTTACTTGGCACGAGAGAAATCGGTGGTGAAACAATGTTCTTAACATATTAAGTCGAATTTCATTCTAAGTATTGAGCAGTTTATTCATTCAGAACGTAGAGCATTCTTAAAACGCCTCCTCTAGTTATCACCTACCATTAATTTTGAGAAATCGATGCGGTGGTTTTCCGAATAGCATCAAATCGACAAAAAGTTGGCCATGGACTCGAAATCATGCCTCAACGTCTTAATAAAAAGTGAGATTTGCAGACTAAATGATTGGTTTGTTAGTCAGCTTTTTGCCTCTTCATCCAAACCTTCTTTTCAGCTTTCCTCTGTTAAACTCTGGAGGAATCTTAAGCGTCTCACTGGCCAATGTGGTAAACTGGCACATGTTGATGCTTATTTAGACGACCTAAATAAACATTCTATCCATAAGTCTACTGACTCCAATCCCCCCACAAACAACCTTTCATTACAACCAAGCGTTTTTTCTCCCGTGTCAGTGGCAACAGTGGAGAAAAACCTGAAAAGGTTCAGCGGTTGCTGCTGGGCCGGATGAAGTCTTATCATTTGTTTGAAAATACTGCTGCTCTCATATTGCCCCTATTTTTGACACAGCTTATAAACATGTCATTCATGGAGTCAAAGATTCCTAACATTTGGCGTTCAGTAAGAATCACTCCTATCCCTAAAACTTCTGCTTATTTTGGTCTTAAGTCTTTCCGTCCAATCGCCTGCTCTTCCGCTTAACTGATGATTGCTGATCGAGTCGCTCTCGATACAATTAAGCCATTTTCCTCCAATTTCTCCGACCCATTAAAATTTGCCTATAAGGCCCGGCGTAGTACCCTAGATGCCGTTGCCCTTGTAGTACATTCGGCTTTACGAGATTAAAATAAGGGCTGCCGTGCGTATGCATGTGCATTTCGTGATTACTCCTCTGCCTTTAACACCATCCCGCGCCAGTTCCTCCTTAATATAGCATCCACGTCTGGCTCTCCCAACTAGGTTGCCTCTTGGCTCGAAGATTATTTTACTTCCCGCACTCAATTCGTAAAATCCAGCAAGCGGAAATCTACTGTCCTTCCAAACAACTGGGGTGTTCTTCAAGGTGCCATCTTATCCCCTCACCTCTTCTCCCTTCATACTGATTAGTTGAGATCATCAAATATGCCGACGACACATCTCCAGTTTCTGAAGGATGGTCGCAACCATGTTTCAGCCTGTTCGTCAGATAATGGTCTTAAACTCAGCCATGAGAAGTCTGTCCAATGTATTTTCCACCTGCGCCCACCCTATAGTTCTCAATACTCAGCCGTCCTTCCCAACAAGGTATCCTCTTTTCGGTACCTTGGCGTTACTCTGCCTGCCGTACAACGGCATACCAGTGCTCCCTTTTTGCCATTTTTAGCACGCTACGTGTGAAGAGACTGAAATAAAACATCGGAGACTGGAACTGTCTCCACACTAGATGTTAATTTTTGACTCTTTTATTCTTGCATATTATGTTAACTTATCCTTTTATCTTAGTGAATGGAGCCATTTATATTTTCGCTGAAAATTTTGAATGATACTTCAAAATAAAGTTTAAACCTCTCTGTCTATCTCAAGTCAGTTAAAACACGACGGGGCGTCCTCTAGTTTTCTTAATCTGGTAATGGTTTTTCCAGGATGAATTCAACTCAAAACTTCCGATTGCTCAGTTTCAAAATTAAGAATTTACTACAAAATTTCCCTCAGACAACTCAGTTATTCCACATGGTCAGAGTGAATGCCAGTACGTCAAAATATTTCTTTTAATGAGCTGAACATTTCGTATGGACTACAGATCTTTGTATCTACTTATTCATTTTGACGAATGTCAATGAGGAGTTTATGCTGAATCTTTGGACGATTCAACTTTCTCGCTGTGCAGTTAATGGAATACGAGGATCAGCGCTCGAAGCGAAAGTGCATGCGTGATAAATGATCAGTGCAGAGTTTAGATGTGAACCAATGCGCATATTCGTAGATGTCTCGTTAGCTAAAAAAATCAATAGCTACGATTGTAACATATCGAAAATGCGTTGGAAGTTTGCCACGTTAAAGATCAATTTGGTAGCAAACTGGGTTTTTTGGATTACACCGCTTGTGGTGCATCGTTTCGTCACCCCGGTAGTTTGCTCATATGAATCGTATTTATGTCAAAGGTCGATGGAATTAGTGAAGGCTGCCACAGGTCAAACCGGGTCTGTTCACCAAAAAGCCACGCTTTGAGCCACTTTAAGGGCTTTGTGCTCACGTTGATGTAGCCCTCGCACAAAAATAACCGATAGCCTGTGGCCGGCACACTGTACACTGGCGGCTGAGTGAAAAATTGATTCAAGCTTTCCTGTTCAAGATGTATAAAGTCATTTAGAGAGAAGTATTTTTGCCTCGCATGTAACGCAAAAACTGCCCTCACTATTTAAGTGCTCAGGTTAATTTTGAGCAGCTGACACTTCCAAGCAACTATGAACATGTTAGTTATTCTTTCGGCAAAAATATGCTCTACCTCTAAAGCACATTAGACTAGACTACATATTCCTTTTAGCATACCTTAATAGTTTCTCGTAAGTTCATCACCAATTTCGAGCAGACACACAGTTTTCAAAAAATTCTGGTTTATTTCGAGCTTCTGAAAGCGTAAACTCTCATGGTATAGACAAGAAAAAATAAATATTTGCTCGGAGAACGAATGTAAACATTGACAGAAAACTATCAGCAAGCTTTGCAAATAGGCAAACTTTCTAACAGTTACGGGAAAAATGAGCAACATTTAAAGGGCCCCTTAGTATTTTTACACTACAGGAGACCTTTAAAATTGCATTCATGAGTATTGTCTTCTAGTTTAGTTCAGGAAATGAATTATTAATAAGACAACTTTTAACCGGACGCACTGAATTATCAGAAGTAGGGAGATTATCAACACCAATTTTCGGGTATTGCTGACCCTTTCTGACACTTCTTATGCATTCAGAACTGGGGGTGGGATTTGGACAGATTTTATTCGGTTTTGTGTGGAATACTGACGTCTCCTGTTGTTCCCCTGATGGGCAATTTAATATAAGTCGCTCTGATCATAATGCATATCATATTCAAACCATGTAAGAATTTTCAACATAATCTTTGTGCGTCCAAATTCGAAAATTATCTTTTGGAGGCATTCAGTAGCACGATTTGTGACGAGGAACACATTAAACAGGTGATTTTCCTTTCATGGCATGCAGTAAGCAAACTTTCTGTGACCGTTCAAGTTGCGTTTTAAAACAAACCCTCTCAAGTGCTATCACAGACGTAAACAATTTCCGGCGCAGAGTTGGCAACTGCGGACGATTTCAATCTAAGCGCTTAAATTAGGTTAAAGCGCTGTGTTCATTTACCTGTGGATTTATACCCGTTGCTCGCTTGCGTGAACCTTGCCCTCGAAGGAGTAACGAGTGATAGACCTTCGACCTTTTCGATAGCCCGCTTCAGCTGACATCTACTCTCACAGAATTCGACAAACCTTTGAAATATTTTCTTTAAATTCGTCATATAGTTTTGTGCCACTGATATTTTTGTGCTGCTGACGAATAATAGACAGATCAACAGCCTAATGCTGGTCTAAAAGGGTATAGTAGACCAATGTTCGACTCCCGACCGAAGCCCTTAATTTCGGTAAAGCCACCTGGGTCCACTTGAAAGGCTCTTGCGATTACGAAGCACGGAGGCTAATTAAATACTCAAATAGAATGTGCAAGATGGGCGTTGCATAAGAACTAAATACCTATCATTAATTGGAAGAGACTTAACAGGGAGTGAACGCAACCTCTCATAAGCCCTTACATGTTTATCCCTTTGTCCAGTCTTCGGGAACTCTTGGCTCTTCTTTTCTAGTCATAACCCACGTATAAGGTAGCTTAGTCACCATGAGCCTTGCCAGTAAAAGAACGCTCTTCTTCTACCCTGCGCTAGAATTGGGTGAAAAATGCTCTTTTCTAATTGTTATTGGCAGAGTACCTGTCAGGTTTAAAAGGAGATCAAATTTGTGCAGAGGACTCAACGAACCAAATATTCAGTCTAGAACGCCCACTATGTTTCGTAAGATTTCCAGTCCATTTGGCCTACTGGTGCTGCAGAAACTCGCTGGTAGAGAATGAGAATTGCGTAACTGTGCAATATTTCCTTTGCTTTATAATTATTAGGATTTACTACGAACTAAGGCACCGTGGAAGACCTGACTTTGAAGGCTGCCGCCTGCTGTGATACCTTAGTCATTCTGTTGAACTACCAGGGTGCAAAAATTTTCTTTCTTATTGTGATCCTTTGGCAGGAGATGTTACTCTGAGAGTATGAGGTCTTCCTCACGGGAATGTGTTTAGTGTAAAAAGGAATGAATGTTTGGTCAGTCTCTTCCTCTCTTCCGTGTGCAGTCAGTTAGATGGCCCCTCACAATTGAAAATGCGTGAAATAGATAGGAAAGTCGAAGCTATTAAATCTTCCAACCACAAAGAGTCTCAGCCAATGTCGACGGCTGAATGCCAAGAAGTTGGAACCCGCCTGTCACCCCCAGGTCAGGCTTGTTCGCCTGAACACCGATTGTGAAACATAGTGCCCTTTGATCACGGAAGTAGGTGCAAGACTGCGCACGCTGATCAAAATAACCATTTATTGAGCTAGCGAAAGTTTTGAAGTACTAAGATGTCAGATGTGCGACGATGATTCGGCACGCAAACGCTATCAACAACATTCATTTCGGAATAAAAAAAAGGTGCACTTTGGCCATTCGTTATTTATGTGCCTTCATGACAGTCAAGTCAGCGTGCGCGAACCGAGTGGACAAAACAGTGGACAGGCGAAAGCACCTGGAAATGGGCTTCAAAGCCAAAGACCCACGTGCACAGCACAGATTAGGTGGAGTATGTAGGATTGTATGATTGTATGGCAGACAAAATAACCTGTTTTCTGCAGCCTGGACTGCATTTTAACGGACGTCTGTTGCGTTTTCTGTGCTAAAAGCGCATAAATACGTGGTGGACTGCTCCGCATCAGTTGACGACGTGATTATTTATGACACTCATCGGGCTGCTTAGGATTTACATTCTTTTTGTCTCAGCACCAGAGAGACAGGTGTTTTCTAGAAAACGCAGCTGCCGCTGCTGCTGCCAATACCATCTGTCTGCTTTTATCCTGGGTGGTCAGACTGCGCAGACGGTGTTGGCCAGACTCGTGCTCTTTTTCAGGGAGCCAGTACCCCGATCAAGGGTGCTGGCATGCAAGTGAAGTATCCGCAAGAACCAAGTGCTTATATTCTGTGACATCCCCTGCTGACTCACTCTGGTACAAAAAGACTCGACCCAATAAGCAGAAAAACCAAATAAATTCAGTTAAAACGGCCAAGCTGTTTGAGCTCGCCCTCGTTCTACTGAAGGTAAAACCGATAGGTATGCCTTTACTTTAGGTTAAGGGGATCTAGCCTATCGCGGTCACATGGTAAAGCCATATGTCTGCCAATCCGCGAGTCTATCTTATGCTGCGGTTCTTAAATTGAGGCTAACTAAACCAAATTCTTTGCTTGAAAGGGTAAAATGCCAGAGAGTAGTTTCCGATGTGAATGTTCTAAAATACTTGGCATGCGATTTGTAAGATCTTGAAAATAAATTCATTTACAAATTATGTTAAATGTAATCAGAGAACTTGCCATTAAAGTTATTTCTTAAAGTTAACAAAAAGGACATGAATGGAAGCTGCCGCCATTTTCTTTGCAAAGATTTCATTTTACTCTGAGTGTTATTTGGAGAGAATAATACCTTCAAGTGTTTTAGCTTTACGCTGGACTATTTTCAAATGTGACCACTCTCAGAAATGTAATTTATCAATTTTTACGTCAAGTTAATCTTCACCATAGTTTTTCATAAATAATGAATAGATAATGGGTGCTATACCAGAAACAATGAATGTAACACAGTGATGGGCCAAGCCTATCGTAGACTTGCTGTGGAATAATCAAACGCTGCAGAGTTCGTGTATATCTGGAGATTATGCAAACTTTATGTCGCAGGGCTTTGAGCACTTTTTAATTTAGTGTTTAACAAAAGACCCAACACCTTTTATCGTAGGAGGTTGGAAGCAACGGTTGAACCTTGGCCAGTCAAGGGCAATTCAATGAATTCGACTTATTTCCTGAAAATTCTTACATCGAACTGTTCAACTGAAGGGCATTATTCTGTCGCGCGGAATAACGTGTTAATAACATTTGCCTATTTTGAATCCAGTTAGAATGTCATCTTAAAAGACAGACCTGTAGACGAGGAAGTCCTTATATGCAGGATAGTGAGTATCCCATTACTGCATGGCGTAGTTTTGCAGAAATCCGTCCTTGTAGATCATAGACCTTCTTTTCTTAAGAAAAGGTAGCACTTCGGTAGTTTAAAAGAGCGATGCCTCCCATCAGAGCCATAAAATGGAGTCCTACTAGTACATTTACAGACTGATCGCATTGACTTCAACTGACTGTAATGATATGTATATTTCCTCGACTTCAAAAATGAACTCTTGTACGACCCGAAGGCCATACTAAAACCAACTTCACTTTGTTAAGACGAAGTCTTAATCTTCTGTCTTAAAAATAGTAGCACAAATGCGCATTCTAATTTATGAAAGATAAATGGATAATAGTTTTCTGTTAAATTTGAGTTAGTTTTATCCACTGAAGTCTAATATGATTACTGAATACGCAAAACAAACTTTCTCTTCAATAAGTCTTTTAATAATAAAATCTCGTCTAAGAAAACAATACAATTTATCAACAGGATTACTTTAGATGGCGTTTAAATATTTCTTACTAGTTTTTGATTACCTGCGTGACGATGGACTGGCTTACGGAAGCGAAATATCCTCTACTAAATTTTAGCTTTGAAACCGGTAAGAAATCAACACGTTTTTACGTTCAATGTTACTCTTTCATCTTTCTTCAACCTCCTGCATATTTAGCTTTTAATTTTGTTAGTTGTTAAAGCATCGTAAATATGTCTGCACACTCTGATAAGAGAAAGATAAATTAGGGGAAATTTCTCCAAAAGTACAGTTTTTGTTCCTTTTTTGCTCCTGGTATTAGAACAAAATTAATTTATCCCAAAAATTTACCAAAAAAACGAAAAAACAACCCTGTTGCTTTTCGAAAATACAAATGCATGTTCATCTTACGGAATCTTGATCCATAGCCAAGTAACCATCTGTTTGTTAGTTTGCATTGCTATTGCGACACGAAAGGGCAACTTGTTCAAATACCATGGCTTTCAAGCAACCATTATTGAAAAGTAACACGCTCCATCATTTTATAAGCGTTAATGCTCCAAAAAGTAAAAACTTGTTCTGAATGTGAGTTAAATCGAACAAATAGTTCATGCAAAAATGTAAAGCATGACTGGAAGTTGACAGTTTATTAGTTAACTGTTCTTCAAATCAATATAAACTCCCACTTTTCTTACTTTAAACTTTAAGTTCAAATATTTTTTGCATCTTTTACACTATTAAAGATAATATTAAAACTCTTGGCTTGCTAGGGTTCCCTATTTAGTCAATTTTTTCTAAAGGAGCACGCTTTAAAAACGTTCTCATTTACTGAGCTTCTAATAATGATGGTCACCCGGCCTCTGGAGAAGAGATTCATCAATGCTGTTTCAAGAATTTTATAAACGAGTTAATATTTTGAATGTTACTAAAAAAAAGTGAAAAGACGAATGGTTTTGGTATTACAATTTTTTCAATGTGCCACAAATGTATAAAAGATATTCAAACGTATGGATATTCCTATTAGAATTCGTATTTGATAAGAAACCACCACATATTAAATTTTCTGTTGAAAACTTTGCAGATATTCAAATGATCACTTTATTCCTTTTATAAATATTTGCATGGTTTTCACACATACTGCCCTAATTTTGTGTTAAACAGTGCAAGATTAAAGTATATCGCCTGGATATGCGTGTAATAAACTGCTTCGTGTTTAAACGAAACATTGGCTTCAAGTCTACTCTCATTATATTCATAAATATCATTAAGCAAGCAGGTTTACGAAAAGAAAGCAGAATGGTTTATAAATAAACTAAGAAAATCACTTTCTCTTGAGCAGTGTTCAGGATTGGGCTAAGTATTTTCTTTTAATCAAACTAATCTGGATAAATATTATTCCAGCAATGTGTTCACGGTTAAACCTGACCCGAGCTATATCGAATTTTGAAACATCTTTTTAAAAAATCAAAAATCTATTAAGAATTTCACTCACAATTATATCCGCATCCAGAAATACAGCTTTCGAAAATTCGGTGAGCTTCCAACAGTGAAGCTTGGTATAAGTCGTTCCCAGGTTCGGCCGGTTGAGAAAATAGGCGCTGTTATTGTCTTTACTTTGTAGCCGCTTCACGACTATAACATTTTCATAAACCTCTTTGAGAAGTCGCCTTAAAAGCATAGATTTTTAAACATATTTTAGTTTACCGGAAGGAATGTGGTACGCCTTCCGTTATTAAAACTGTTAACTCCTTCCTTGTGTTGACCAAACGCAGTGAGTGGCCCAGAACCAGAGCACCAATCGAATAAGTATCATTTGTTGTTAAGGTAACGAAAGTTTCCCTCGGCACTATAAATAAAAGGAAACCATTTTTTATTGACTTGAGTATGCACTGAGAATATAACAAATGTTTAATTTGTCACTATTTTATTTTTGCTGGCCTCGGAACTCCAGTGTGCACATGAAAAAATTTGCGTAAAATCAATACATTACAAAAATTAAAACCTTGTTTTGCTTCTTGTTCATAACATATTGTTAGGTTTTCGATCAAAACTAACTTCGGAAAACTTTAAACAAATAAGTCAGTATTAAAAAATCGGAGCGAAAAGCAGTGTATTAGAAATTATTAGAAATTAGAAATTATTGTGTCAAGTGACACGAAGTTCAACACAAAAATTCCGAATTAAGTTGTTGACGTAGAATATTTAATTGAATGAAGTAAGTGCAGGCAGTACCCCTACAGAGGCTCAGTCGTCTGCCATTAAATGTTTTCGTTGAAAGCTTTGACTCCCTTTATTGGGTTTCGAAGAATGAATGTAAAAATGGATGTGTATCGTTTATATTACAGCTCAAAGAATCGTTTTGAGAAGCATATTTACAGCCATTCTAACTGCATACTGGTATCCGAAGTAAATCAGAACGCCAGACTTAACTAAGTATATCTGGCCGTTTGCAAACGGTGGGATAATTGATGTCAACTTTCGTTTATAAACGCAATAACAGCTCGCCACTAAGAAACATACAATAGAGCTTTAAGTGGTTAACTATAAAAACACACTCAAATAGGTTAAATTATTCTTTACTTCCACCTCTTTACTCATCAATTGATGACTTAATTCATATAATGAATAGAGATATATGCATGCTAGAATTAATATGCATTTCTATGGTTAATCGGAATTTCTTTCAATCACGTTACAAAGACTATGCAGAATTAAATGTTCATGTCTGAATGTAAATTGCTTATACATTTATCAAAATTATATTCCAAAATTTACTTGTCCGACGTAACCTCACAGGCCAACTTTAAATGGTGGCCAATTTATGCATGATTTAATTGCGATGCAGTAAAAGGAATTAAATGGGTTGTGGTGGATCTGCCAAAAATGAGGAAAATGAGGCAAGTAAAGCAGATTTGTGTCAAAGTTTAAAAATTTTGTAATAGAAATAAGTAACGTCGATAAGGTAAATCACGTTTTTGCCAATGACTGACAGGAGATAGCGCTAGGGAGACAAGCGGAAGTAACAAGCAAAATATACGGATTTATCCAGGTAAAGAATGTCATGGTTGCTTTTTATTAATTTTCTAGCCACAAGCATTTCGTATACTTTTAAAGGTTGCAGTTTTCAGGAGACAGTGTGAACTTCAAGTCAATCCTGTGTGAATATTTGCATGAGGAAGGAATAGGTACATGTCCCATTTCACTCTTTCGTCTTCCCTATTTACCGGAAGTTCAGTCTATTTTGTTCGGATGATTTTAAATACCGACAACAATTAGATTTGGTTTACGTCATCGCAAGTTCGGATTTTAGCACCGCGTGGGGTTGACGGATCATAAATCGCGTTCTAGAGCCTGCTGACTTTTTGGTCCATTGTAAAATTAACATGCATTTTTATCATCAGACCATTTTGCTAACACATGATTTATCAATAAAACAAACGAGATCACCTGAAAGCAGCTTGGTACTTTGTGAAACTAATCATCAGATGCATTCTTTCCGTGGTAACTTCGTTTCCGAGAAAACGAGTAGTCTGTGGTGAATGTCATGCATGACGTAATCGATTAATTTAATGTCATTCATTGTAGAATAATTGCAAAGTCCCATGCATATTTAAACTTTTCCTGCTTTAAATAATGTTTAAGCTTTGGGTACTGTTTAACCTACTCGGTAAATGGCAATGAGGATGTTCAAGTGACTCAATTTTCACAATTCTTGTGAGTTAAGATTTGCACTGTCATGAATAGACCACTGCAATTAGTATATTTGCAAGAATGGGTTTGAAACTTCGGTCGTGTGGAACATTTAACTGCTGTTTTGTTAATGTCAACATTGGTACCCATGCGTTTAACATAAGCATCCTATATAATTTCAGATCAACTTTATGCAGATTTCTCAGTTTACAAAATGATGCTGTTATTCTTCATCGTGAAATCTATAGTATTTCCTGCTCACTTCCTTAAAAAGATTGCCGTTTTTGCGGCAATCTTTATAGTTTTCCTTTAACACTTTTGGTAGGGGTCTCAGTAGAAAAAAATGCAAGACAAGCATATATTAAGACTAGTGCGGACGCGAACGGAAATGTACACACTTTAAATGAATACAAATGAAATCAATAGCGCGACCCGTATCCAAACACGTGTACCTGTACTATGCAAACCCTGAATAAGATAAATGGAGAAAAAAAGTAATAACTATATTCCTTCAGGAGTTTCCTCACTGATATCCTTATCCCCACTTTCTATTTCTTTTGGCATTGCCTGCAAACTGACCTAAAATACAATTACTTATTTATTTATTGTGAAAGAACAACTCTTGCTGGCTTTCAAACGATCGTCCTCGATCATGGCAAGAAAATAAACGAAGAAGCCAGCAATCCCAATTGTTGTATAGAAACCAGCCGTTGTGCAACTGAAACTGTGAATTGTCTTTCTATTTTCAGCGGGAATTTGGAAATAAGGTTTAAATAATTGTCACGTTCTAGCGATAAAACTCGCAATGGCATGCACGCAATAAGGGCGTAACTGATGAAGATTGTGGAATGTTTCGGCAGGGTGTAATATAATTGATTGATTGATAGGGTGTATATAAAGTGGTGTTGCGCAGTTTTGGAACACGTTCAAGTGTTTTGAGGTGGCGTTCGCTTTTCTTTTTGCGTTAAATTTCCACGAAATACACTTAGGGTGATACTTCCAGTCCTTGAGCGCCCTGAAAGATATCATTAAGAAGTTCAGTTAGGTAAAATAGATACAGGTGTGTGTGTGTGTTTAGGCAAACGGTTGCTACGTCTACTAATAATACAAAGTAAGTTACTCCCATAAATATGCTTGAGATATCTGAGTGTGGTTTTGGTGTCACCTTCGTAATTAACTTAGAAAACGGCGTAAATTCTTTCGATTGACAGTCACAAGTTCACATCTCCTAAGTCACCCGGTTAACTGTGTTGCCTTGTGGATATTCTTAATTTTAAATTAACACTATAATGCCTCAGAGGATCACTTGAATTGCTGTCCACTAGTGCCTTATGCGGAAACAGGGGTGTAGTGGTACTATCTAGGGGTAGCACCACACAAATAGAATTTGGTCGCTCCATTTGTCTCGTACAGGTAGTGAATGCTCCTGTGGCCGCCTCTAACTGGTACCCAACTCTCACCTGTGGCTCCTCGAAGTTGGGTTCTTCCCAGCGGCCACACCCCGGGCAACTGTCAGGACCAGCGGGCTAAACCAGGTGATGGTGTCCGGTGTTGTGTGTGCCTCCACACCCGGTATGTCTGACTCCCGAACTTCCCACCTCCCCCCTCTCAAAAAGTCCTACGGTGGGGGCGACAGCAACCCCGTAGGCGGCCCAGGCTAACTCGGGTCGTTCTCCCACTAAAACAAAACCGTAACCCATAGTGGAATTCGGCAGCCGTCTGGGATGTCCGAGCAGCCCTATTTAGGGACAGCACTGCTTGCCTCCTCGTGGAGGAAGGGGCTAGAAAAGGTGCCCTAAACAAATGCTGGGTACCACGTCTTTTGCAGCCGGCCGCGGCTCGCAGATCGCAAAAAACGCGGTTGTGAAACTCAAACAAACAACAATACCCCCCGTCCCCTTCCCCCTCGCCATACCCTCCAGGCTGCTCGGGTGAGTCCACTCTTACTAGCAGCCTGGAATGTTTGTTCCCTTTAAGACAATCCTAGGAGCAACCGGCGGGAACAGAGGATGGCGCTAATCGCTCGGGAACTGGCGTGCTACAAGGTGGACATTGCTGCTCTCAGCGAGACTCGACTCTCTGAGCAGGGTCAGCTGGAGGAGGTGGACCGGCTACACCTTCTTCTGGAGCGGCCGGCCAAAGGCAGAGCGACGCGACGCTGGTGTTGCCTTTGCCATCCGGAGCGACCTTGTTGGACGTCTGCTCTGTCTGCGGCAGGGTATCAATGATCGCCTGATGAGCCTCCGCCTGCCTCTTCAGGGAGACCAGTTTGCCACCATCATCAGCGCCTACGCTCCCCCAATGACGAGCTCTGCTGCGGCGAAGGACAAATTCTACGAGGATCTGCACGCCTTGTTGGCGACTGTGCCAAAAGAGGACAAGCTAATGGTCCTTGGTGACTTCAATGCCCACGTCGGGACGGACCACGCTGCCTGGCAGGGAGTGCTGGGTCCCCACGGTCTCGGAAGCTGTAACGATAACGGCCTCCTTCTTCTGCGCACGTGTGCGGAACACCGTCTCCTACTGAACAACACCTTCTTTCGCCTTCAGACGTGGGAGAAGGCCACGTGGATGCACCCTCGGTCGCGGCACTGGCATCTGCTGGACTATGTTCTTGTCCGGAGGCGAGATCGACAGGACGTTCTGGTAACCAAGGCGATCTGCGATGCCGATGGTTGGACAGATCACCGCCTCGTTATCGCTCAGATGAGGCTCTGACTGCAACCCCGACGAAGGCCCCAAGGTAAGAGGCCGCCATGTAAGTTAAATACTCGGTTATTAAATTTGCCTGCTCACTGTGTTGATTTCAAGCAACCAAATAACCGAGAAACTGAAGGACCTGCATTCTCCAGATGATAACGCTACCGTGGAGACACGATGGTGTCAACTGCAAATGTCATCCAGTCCACCGCCCTTGATGTCCTCGGACGCGACGCCGTCGACACCAGGCTGGTTCGACGACAATGACACCGACATCAGCAACTTACTCGCGGATAAGTATGGACTACACAAAGCCTACATGGACCTTCAGACTGACGCCACCAAAGCAGCCTTTTTCAGATGCCGGCGCCTTGTACAAAAACGGCTGCGGGAGATGCAGGATGCCTGGATTATCCGAAAGGCTGAGGAAATCCAGGGGTATGCGGACCGCAATGAAATGAAAAATTTTTTCAAAGCCATCAAGGCCATCTACAGCCCGCGTATCAAGGGGTCCGCACCGCTGCTCAGCTCTGACGGCACAACACTGCTGAAAGAGAAATCGCAAATTCTGAAGCGCTTGGCCGAGCACTTCAGAAATGTCCTTAATTGCTCATCAGCCATCTCCGATGCTGCCATTGACCGGCTCCCTCAAGCGGACATGAACAATGACCTGGATCTGCCGCCTTCCCTACCAGAAGCCATGCGGGCCGTGCAGCAGATTTCCAGCGGTAAAGCACCAGGATCCGACGCAATCCCACCGGAAGTCTACAAGCACGGTGGGCCCCGGCTGATGGCAGAACTCACAACACTCTTCCAGGAGATGTGGCGCCAAGGACAAGTTCCTCAGGATTTCAAAGACGCGACCATCGTCCATCTCTACAAATGGAAGGGGAACCAGCAACTCTGTGATAATCACAGGGCATCTCGTGGCTCAACATCACCGGGAAGATCTTCACCCGTATCCTTCTCAATCGTCTTAACGATCACCTAGTGGAGGGCCTGCTCCCGGAACGCCAATGTGGCTTCCGCCGACACCGCGGAACAACCGATATGTTCTTTGCGGCCCGCCAGCTACAAGAGAAGTGCCAGGAGATGCGAACTCACCTATACACTACCTTCCTTTGACACGGTGAATCGTGACGGACTGTGGAAAGTCATGCAGAAATTCGGCTGTCCTGAGCAGTTCACGCACATGGTGCGTCAGCTTTATGACGGGATGACGGCGCGCGTCACTGAAAACGGGACGGTATCCGAAGCATTCGCAGTGACCAACGGAGTGAAGCAGGGCTGCGTACTGGCCCCCACCCTCTTCAGTCTCATGTTCTCGGCTATGCTGATGGACGCCTACCGTGATGAGCAGCCTGGTATCCGCATCGCCTACAGAACTGACGGGCACCTTCTCAACAGTCGGCGTATGCAGGCTCCAACGCGCGTGTCTACGACTTCAGTCCATGACTTGCTCTTCGCGGACGACTGCGCCTTAACACCGTGACGGAGGAGGACATGCAAACGAGCATGGACCTCTTCGCTGCAGGCTGCGCCGATTTTGGATTAACAATCAGTACAGCCAAAACGGTTGTCATGCACTAGCCGCCACCCAGCGCGGAATACAATGCTCCTCGAATGAATGTCAACGGTGCTCAACTCAAAAACGTGGAAACCTTCGCTTATCAAGGAAGCATTATATTGCACAACACGATAATCGATGACGAGGTTGCCCAACGGATCTCCAAAGCTAGTCAGGCTTTCGGTCGGCTGCAGGCCTCCGTGTGGAATCGCCACGGTATTCACCTGAACACCAAACTGAAGATAACAAGGCCGTCGTCTTGACGACACTCCTTAACGGAGCTGAGACCTGGACCATCTACTCGAGCCAAGCCAGGAAGCTGAATCACTTCCATCTCAGCTGCCTCCGCAGAATACTGAAGCTGAGATGGCAAGACAGGATTTCGGACACGGAAGTCCTGGAGCGGACCGGAATCCTCAGCATCCATGCCATGCTGAGGTAAGTACAACTGCGATGGAGTGGCCACCTGGTAAGAATGGACGGTGAGCGACTACCCAAACGAATTTTCTACGGAGATGTCGCTACGGGTTCTCGCCGGCAGGGAGGTCAAAAACGACGCTACAAGGACACTTTGAAGAAATCTCTGAAGCATCTGCAGATCAACCCGGCGACGTGGGAGGACCTCGTCCAGGATAGACCGGCATTGAGAAGATCAGTGAAGACTGGTTCAGCAATCTATGAGGCCAACCGATTGCCGCCGCCAAGGCCAGAAGAGCGGCACGAAAGTCACCAGCGCCCCGGACCAACACCGCCAATGCCCAGGCCCTGCCAATATGCCCACGCTGATCATCGCACCTTCCGCGCGCGAATCGGCCTAGTTGGACATCTTCGGACGCAATGCACTAACAATCCGACAATTCCAATTTCTACTTCAAATTCTGCCAACCCTCCTTCTGACTCCCCCAGCCTCACTCCTGGCATCAATTCCATTTCTCCCACCATCATAGAGACCACATCCATCTACTCATAGACTGTTACCCCCACCACCGCAACCACCACCGCCTTCGCCTTCACTACCACCACCACCACCATCAGCGATGGGGAATTTCTCCTAAGCTGTACTCAATGCGACCGCACATTCACCACACGCATCGGCCTGGTTGGTCACTTGCGAATACATCGTACAGAGACCGGTGAGCCAGTGCCTGGAACACCATCACACAGCAGAGATCGTCGCCTCCACTGCCCTCACTCTCCTCACGCATTCGCTTATCGCATGGGCCTATTCGGTCACATGCGCATCCATGAAAGCGGAATTTACCACAATGCCGGCAACACCGATACACCATGCACACCCTCCGCTCCTGCCATTCTAAGCGTCCCCGCCAGCCCCCCTACCATGAATGACATCTTCCCAGCCTCTACTGATTTCTCCTACCTACACTGCGTCCGCAACTTCAACTCACGCATCGGCCTGGTCGATCACCTGCGAATCCATCGCATGGAGGCTGGTGAACCAGTGCCTAGGGCTCCGGCATACAGTCGACGCACCCGCCTTCACTGCCCTCACTGCTCCCGCACATTTACACACCGCATGGGCCTATTAGGACACATGCGCCTCCACGAAAACCTCCGGTAAACCACCGGAGGCTCAGCTACATCAGCGCACACTACCTACACAACACCCTCACAATCACCATTTATCTGAGTATATCACGGTTTCCTAGAAACCGTGGCTGGGAAGGCTGCCAATCTGACGCTTACACCAGACCACGCCGTCGGTTCAGTGTATGTGCTGTGTGTGTCAAGTGGCTGACCAGTGGACTGGGAGTCAGACGGCGATGGCTGCTCCATATCCCCTGAGTTTTTGAATCCTGGTGTGTGCGTTATGGGGGCCAGGTCGTGCTGTGGCGCGCGAAGACGGGTACGCCGATCCGTCAGCCAATGCGCCCACTCCCACATCAGGCAACTGACCGGCTCGGACAGTGTCTGATGGTGGGGATTGGGGAGAGAGTGAGGTCGAGAGCTCAGCGCATTTTCCTCACTATAAACAATCTGACGCACTCGAAACTATCACGTTGCGCTAAAAGTCGTGGCTTGGAAGGTTGCCAACTGACGGGATAACTCGGACCACGTGGTCAGCCCAATGTGTGTTTTGTGTGGAGTAGCTGACTGGTGGACTGAGAGTCAGGTTGCAATGGTTACTTTTTAATGTGGCCTTTATGGCACTCCTACTCCGTGGGATTCGAGCCAGGTGCGGTGGCATGCCCAGGGGCGGCTCCGGCCGCGCCAGCCACCTGTGCCCTCTCCCATCTTCGGTCTTCTTGACTCTGTCTTGACACCTGGCACAGGTGGGGGAGGAAGAGAGAGTGCGGTAGCTGCAGCGCAAGGCTACTATCACTGTAAACTAATTGACGCGTAAGTCACCGTCCCTGCACCACCTGGTGTGGAGCATACGGTGAACCTCGTCGAAATCGACGGTCGAACTGCCCTGCGGAAACAACTGTTCGTTTTTGCATCTTCACAGAGTTTAAGAAGTATTCTTTTGTGTCAAAGAGTCTTGAAACAACACGTCCAGGTCTATCCAAGTCACACTATCCAATTCTTGTCATTCAACCCATCAAATTTTATCCCATGCCAATTTGATATAAGACGTTTGGTCAAGAACTCCAAGATAACATTTTCAACATCAGACATTTTCTTCGTTTTACTAAAGACTGGGATTTAAGCATATGTATGACCATCAATTTCATTCTTTTACTTTTTGCGTTATCTCCGACAGTTTATTACGCGAGAACCGCTTTCCCTATTTTAGTTTCCTAATGGGCTGCATGCTTGTTAACATTTAAATCATTTTTGGTTGTCTTCTTTTTGCTGACATTATTGTCACTGTTCTTTCATTTCGCAGTTGTGAAGTGAGGGACAGCATCACAAGGTTAGTAATATGTACTTTGCATACTATTTGTGAGGATAAAGTCAGTTTTAAATTGTCTTACCCTATTCTGCACACTTTTGGGGCAAATTTCCTAGAAAACATAATTCACCTTCATCTAGTTATTTATATGGGACATAAAGATACTTAATTTTACCATTCCAGTTTTCCGCCATCCTTTGTGCAATACTATGCGGGAATATCAAATTCATGTCGCACACATTTATTTTATGAATACTTGAAGGCAAGAAATTAATGGTTGTAAGAAGTGAATTTGAAATCGAAATCAGAGGAATTATGGGAGGGAGGCTAGTTTTAATGGTAAAGTGGTTGGCAATAATTGAATTTAACAATTCTGCTTTGCCCAAATCCTCTGTAAAGAAATTTTTGTTGCAGTCAAGTAAAGATGGAATAACATTCAGAGGCTTAGCCGAAAACCGCACACGGAAGACTTTAGCAACAGATTTGGATAAATTGACATCACCTAATGCCCAGGATTCCCTACGCCTATCGCGCGCGATCCTTATTTACCCTGTTTATTAAAATACTTGTGCAATCCTTAAGTGAACTGACAAAGAGCTTGTAAACGGATCGTTAAAATGCTTACGTATTTTTTAAAATTCTGTTTTGGAGGAAATGTGGAGCAGTAGAAGATGTTTTACTTGAATCAAAAATCTTATGCGAGATAAAAGCCTGGATCTTTTCAGTAAGTCTCTGCAATAGCTCATGGATAAGTTTGAATCGTTTATTGAAAATATGCTATGCCAATCTAGATTGCTTATAAAATTATTAATTAATTCATGGTTTGTGTAAGCAAAGTCGAGGTTATTGCATTTTAATTCAGGCTTTGTCGAAAGAGAGACTGGAAAACAACAGTGAATTATTGCTTGATCACTTACAAATAGATCCCGATGAAATTCCTAAAGAGAGGGTCGACATAATTTGTAAAAATTAAATCTAAAATTCTGCCATTTCTAGTCCCTGAATTTACGAAAACATCAAGTAGCATGGACGAGATTATTTCAATGCCTCCACTTGGTCAAAGTGATCATGAGGTGCTTATATGGGACTACTCCTTACTCTCCGTTGCACCTGCTATAGAGAAAAAAGGCGTAATTTTGGCTAGGAAATGTTCATCAGATGCGAGCAGCTCTAAAAGACCTCAACTAGACCTCAATGTTTCAGGTACTGTTAACGAAGATTCGGAGTGCTTCCGGAATGCTCTTCTGCGACCCATTGACAACCACTGCCTACTAACGAGTGTCCGTCAGAGCAATTATCCTGGGTCGCTAGACAGCAAACGTAGAAAGGACATAAACAGGAAGAATAGATTGTGAAGAAAAACTGCGAGTCCATTCAAGTCGCATATTTTAACAAGAATAAAACACAGAGAAACAAATGGAGAAGCCTTATCCTTAGAACGCGACATGAATTCGAGAAGGCTTTGCTACAAAAGGCAACGCGAAACCCAACGAAGTCTACAATTACCTCCGCAGTTGTTCAAGGAATAAGCATTAAATTCCGATTATAAAAACTGCCGTGGGAATCGTAATTCTGAAAACAGGGTCAAAGCTGAGTACTTCTACCAGTTCTACCGCTAAGTCTACACAAATGACGCAAGATTTCATCGTCCCTCAGCGGATAACCTACCAACTGCAAGCAATAGCCACATAATATTTTCAGAATTTCTGATCAGAAGGGAACTAGAGTTGAAATTTTTAAGTATACCCAATTTGCAATGAAACATAATTAGCAGTATTTTCTTTACCAGTTGAGATTACGTTTCCTCCTGCATAGACTCTTCGCTTATTCTATTTTCAGTCTTAACTCGTTACCTAGAAGATTTTTGCTTGCAGTGCTTTGCTTACGACATAGCTTACAAATAGTGCATCACTTATTGCGCGAAAACGTCACTAGGAGCAATTTCACTTTTGTATTATCGCTTTAAAAAATACTGATATTTGAAACTCAATATGAAACCTCAGTCAGCGCTTAGACGCAAATATCCTCTTAGCGTAAAACTTCCACTAGAGCAACCCACCGTAAACAGAATAAACTTGACCTTGACACCATGAAAATTTTAATATTTTTATGCCTCAATATGGTTCGCTGTTCACTATCCTTGGTACCATTTTTGATGGAAATTCGTCTTCACTCACTTCTTATTAATTTGAGAAACTTGAGCCGTTTATAAACATGGTTAGTACTGACGCATGTGACCGAAATAAGAGAAAATTTAACATTCTTCTAAAAAACGTCCCTAAGAGTAAATTCCCCTGGACGTCGCATTACAATTCCTTTACTCATGCGGCTTTAACTTTAAAGTCACATAAGCTAAAGGGTTGTTTTCTCGTAGCAAAAAATCGCTTATTCTGGTCAAACGTTTTTCGGTGATTGAAGTGGACATTATTTTTTTCTAAACATGAGCACTCAGCTCAATATTTGAAGAAAAAAGCTGTTTATCTGTAGAGATAGACCCCAAAAGAACGCTGGGTTTCACCCTCATTAGCAAACGGGAAGCCAATGTCTACATCTTCAATACCAAAAGTTTCCTCAGAGGTTGGCCCTCTAGCTAATGCAAGCCTACGGCCCTCCGGATCAACAGTAATTTCTATTTCACTTGAATCTCCATCTGTTCTCCTTGTTCCTGGCTCGAGTAAAATCGTGTCAGCGTCACTTCTTTCCCCTCACAAGCAAACCTCGCCTGCTATATCTTTCAAATCTAGTTAACCTAAGCAATCCCCCAGGTCAATTTTTGAAAGCTAATTGAAATCTTAAATCTTGAACGTACCTTTTCGTTTAGACTGTCGTTATTGGCTTAATTGTAGATAAAGGCTTTGCATTTCTAACCCTTAATCGGGTTGTGGTCCTTGTCTTTCAACAATAGGTTGAACTATACAGTGTCATAGTGCTCACCCGACATAGCCTCTTTTCTCGTTCTCAACTTTTAACAGATATATTTGTTTCTTGCTATATTTATTGACTAAAGTGTTGATAAATTTTTGCATTTCTAGCCTTTAGACAACAACAACTTGCCGTCCCTATAAATCCACGTAAAAAAGTAGAATTATAAAGCGCTTACATATAATTAAGGTTGAAATTTCATAAATGTATTTTACCCTGCGTATCCTGCGTAGATTGTACTCATGTTTTTGACGAAAGATGAAACCAACAAGCTCAATTTGTCGTAACTTACATGCCTCGGGTCCAAAGCGTTGCATGAATACGCCTAGTAGTTTCAACATTGACTCAAATGTACAACCCATAGTTAAAGCTAAACAGCTAGATCTGTCCGCTTTACAGAACTGCAATGACTTCCTGATGAAGTTTGGACCTATTTTATCTAAACTTGGCAACCTGATCGACGGTAACATATCTGATGTTCCCTCTCAGGATTGCAGACGCCATCGAGGCTTTTGACAGACAGAACCGTAAAAATAATTTTCTCCTAAAATATGCTCCCATACACAGACGCCCAGTTGATGTTGCTATGGACTTTTTGTACTCGGGTGGTTTCAACTACAAAATAGTGGAAGCAAAACGCCTCTATTTGTGTAGCACGAATCCCCCTGTCTTAGTTAAATTGTTTTCAACAGTTGAGGTGGACTCAATCTTTGCTCATAAAGGTCCCACTTCTAACAATTGGGAAATGACAAATGTTTCCTTTGTCAAGATCTTACACCAATGGAGCGAAGAAATGGGTCCTTCCTATCATCAATTTCTTAACCTTATATTCATGAGTGTGGTCATATTTCCACTTATGTCAACGCACCGGCTAATTCATCTCCTCAGATATCCAGTTTGGCCAGCCTCTCCACTCAACCTTCTACTTCGTTTCCCCGCGGTTGAATGCTGCTTTTTTTCAGTGCTTTTAGTTCATCTGTAATGTCTGCAACCCCGTCTTAAGCATTTATACCGTCTAACCCATCTAAAGCACTTAGACTGCCAGTTTTCCCTCGTAAACGCAGTTTTCCAGGCTTCTCCGGGAAATTTCCCGAGCCACATCGCATAAATAACGTTCTTCAAATACAAAATCCGCAATCATCTAAAGTTAACTTATTTAACCCTCCACAAGCTAGCTCGTTTCATAACCCCACGGGTCATCTTAAACCCTCAATTATATCACCTAAGGCGGGTTTTTGGAGGACGTAAATCTAACCCAGGCCGAAAAGCAAGGAAGCCCAATTCTCCATAATCGCCTAATGCATTCTCAAAAACTAACCAAACCTCTACAACAGACAAATAACCCTTACCATGTTGACCGATATACAAGACCCGACTTTCCCGCACTTAATTCTTATAGCTGCTTGCCCTCTCCCACCAGCCTCTTTATTCCATCTAACTTCCGTCATTCCGTTTTAAATACCAATAGGCATATTCCGGTCTTAACTCCTATGGTGGTTCTATACCAGAAAGGTTGAATTCTACACATTTTATATATCCCTCTCAGCCTTTTGTTAATGAAGTTCCTTATACCAATCGTTCTGGCGCAGTTGGCAATTACCCTCCAAGCCACAATAACTTCCGACTTAATAACCCACCTTCAAATTTTTTTATAAATAACGATAACCCTCGTTTGGATACTCGAAATATCCTAGATGTCATATTACTTAATGCTATATCTGTTATAAAAAAGATGGCCCAATTGAGAGCCATTGCTTTCGAGTTAATGCCTGACTTCTTTGTGTAACTGAATCTTGGACCGATCCCTTAATTTCCGACTCTTTGCTTGTCATAGACCAGTATTATCTCTACCATCAAGACCGCACTAGTAAGCGTGGTGGTGGCTGTCTTCTCTATATTAAAGATTCATTTAAGCACTTCCCGTTTGATCTAGACGTTACGTCATTCTCTGGTAATTGCTGCTTCACATCTATTATCCTGTTGCCCCGTCAAAAGGTGATTCTGGATGTATTTACAACCCGCCTAATTCATCACCCAATAATGATGCAAAACTTTGTGAAATTTTTAAATTGGTTTCGGAGTCCAATTTTAACATTAAATTAATCGCGGGGGAATTGAATTGTCCTGAAATTGACTGGATTGCAAACTTTTGTCCACCAAGATTTCAGGCTTTTCTAGATACCTTTAATTTTTCTAATCGGTCCCAGATTGTCCGTTTTTCAACGAGAGACAAACATATTTTAGACCTGATTTTCCCAAACGACATTTCTCCCCTCTTCATTGATTTTAAGCAGGGCCTCTTCCAAAGTGACCGTACATTAACTCACTCTTACTTAACAATTGTCTTATTTAATAAGGCTAGCGTCGTTCGTACCTATCATGCTTTTGACCTCGCAGATATGAACTTAATTAACAACTTTTTGGACTCATTGGAGTGACAGCATCTCTCCTCCATGAACAATGCAGCAAGTCTTTATGACATCATGTCAGTTGTTTCAAATAACATCCTGGAATTTGTGCAAACGAAAATTGTTAAGCCCTACACTTCGGAATCCACCGTCCCTCACTTTCTTTTGTCAAGACTAAAGAAATTGAGGAAGCAATTAAAAGATCAATATACTAGTTCGTTATCTGTACATTTAAGGATTGCAGAGAATTTGAATTAACCTCTAAGATTTGTCTTGCACGTGACAGACAGAGGGAATCTTGCGCACTCAGTGAGTCAAACTCTGCAAAATCTGTTTCTTAACTGTTCCACCGTCGATCCTGCTCGAAACAAGGTCATGAAATACCTCTATTACTAAATGAAGCTAAGACCTTCTTTCTCGAAGACTCTGACAAGGCAGAATTGTTAAGAGCATTCTTTGCAATTCATCTTATGATGGAATCCGAACCGGATCCGACGTTTCAGGCATCTTCATTTTATGTTATCAGCACCATTGATTTCTCCATAGAACTAACTCGTAAGCAAAAAATGCGTCTGAAAAACTTGCACTCTTCGGGCACTGGCGGTATTCAAAACTCAGTGATCAAGGACTTTTCTAACATTGATAAAGTGTATTTTATTGCACCCCTCGGTAAGATTGACCATAGTACGCTGATGTGGGATTACTCCCTTTATTCTCAGCGCCAGAAGAGAATGGAAGGCAAGCGAAATATATGGAAGGCTGATTTTAACGCGTTGAAGAAAGAACTGATGTCCGTGCAATGGACTGTTTGCTCAAAGGGAAACACGAGGATGACTGGCAATCGTTTAAGAAGGTTTCACTCGATCTGATTGAAAGCTTTGTCCAGTGAAGGTGCAAAAAAAGACTAGTCTACCTGCCGGGTTAAAAAAAACTTAAGAGGCAGTTTAAAAAATAAAAATAAAAATGGAAGGTTTTTAGAGAAACAGGGTCAGCAGAGCATCTCAAGGAATTTCTTCACCACAGAAATGCTGTCAAAAAATGATTCGTCAGGCAAGGAAGAGCTACGAATCAAGAATTATTCAACAGGCTGAAAATAAACCTAAAATTCTTTTCCAGTATATCAATAGTCCAATAAAAGTCAAGGACCCAGTCTGGCGTCCGTGGTTTAAGAAGGATTATCTAAAGCTCATACGAGTACAGGCGAGGGCTACGAAGATGGTCAAGAATTTAGTCATCTGCCTTACAAAACCAGACTAGATGAACTTGTTATTTTTCTTCTCAATTACCGGCAACTACGTGGTGACCTCTTCCAAACCTACCGGATTATCAGAGGCCGCGAGTGTGCCCTAGAATTTGCTGAATTATTTGAATTGGCTGAGACGAAACATCTGTGGGGTCATCTCTTTAAACTGCAGAGAAAGTTGGTCCACACGGACTTCCGTCGGAACGCCTTTACGCAGAGGGTCGTTGGTGCATGGAACGGACTCCCTGATGAGGTGGTCCTTTCAGAAACTGTTGGCACATTTAAATTAAAACTGGATACTCATTTCCTGAGAAACTATTTAAATATAATGAAGCTTTATGTCAGTAGTGGCAACTTATGCCTGGCCCACACATATCGATGACCTTACAATTTTCATGTGTCAGAGTTATTGCTGTAAACGTTTATTCTTTTATAACTTTTGAATGTGAATAGGGAGCTCAAGAGCGAAAGCCTTATTCCCTCAATAAAGTGACTTTAAGTGAGTTAAGAGAGTTCCAAGCTTTCGCCGATTGATAAGCCATGTATTCTCAGTTTACCTTTTAAACGGATTCTTTCCTGACTCATGGAAGACATCTATTATTCTTCCTGCCTTTAAGTCGGGATCTCGATTGGACGTAAATAATTATCAAGGCGTTCACAAAACCCCGACTCTAGCACAATTTCGTGAAAAAAAAACATTTTTTATCAAATTCTCAAATTTTGCTTAGAAAATAAGCTCTTAAGTGACTCGCAATATGGTTTTCTACCTAGGAGATCATGCGAAGTGTGTCACTTAGCTTTTCTCAACCTCGTCACTTCCCTTCGTAATGAGCAGTTTTCAGTGGTTGTGATCTTCTTTGACCTGAGCAAAGCTTTTTACAAGGTATCGCACAGACGTCTTCTCCTTGACTTCATTGGTTCCTACTTGTCTAACCGCAGCCAGAAGGTCTTAGTAGGTAATTGCTATTCGACGCCTCAGCCGATTACGAGTGGCGTATTTCAAGGCAAGGTTCTAGGTTCCCTTCTCTTCATTCTGTATATAAACAAAATTTCAACTTTACTTACAATTTCACAAAAGTTTGTTTACGCTGACGATTTTAAGTACATTTATTCATTTTCTAAAGTCACTGTCAATAGTTGCGTTGATAAAATTGACACTGATTTACTTATGCTCTCACGTTGGAGCTGTAGTTGGCAGATGAAGTTTTCTTCATCCATAAGTAGTTACATGTGTTTTGGCCCCGTCATGCTTCCTGGACCCCTAGTTTTTCAAAATAGTACACTTTTAGGACGATCAACCATAAGAGACCTTGGTCTTAGTTACATGAATAAGCTAGCATTATCGCCTCATGCAGATCGAATTTCTGCAAAGGCTGCACAGATATGTGGTTTTATATCCCATAATTTCTTCCTTTCGGAAATAAAGTTAAACCTGTACCACATATTTGTTCTTTCTTTCCTAGAATACTGCTGTCCCCTCTTCGGCCTGATTTACGCCTCTGACTGCAGTAAGATTGAAAAAGTTCAGAGAGTTTTTACTCGAAGAATATTTTCTCTTCCTGGATCCAGTATCCCTTATACTGATAGATGCCAGTTAGCAAGCATTAAATTTTTTTGGGTTAGAAGACTCGAAGCCGGTCTCTGCTTCCTGTTTCGCGTTTACTCTAGCCCAAATCTCCAGCGAATTAACGCTCTCGCTCCGGTAGATCGACCTTATGCCACTCGTAAATCCTCCATGATCATTTCACCACCCTTTGGCTCCAAATATGCTTTCATGTGGAATAATCTTCGACTGAAAATTAGGTTGTCGTCCACATTATCTATTTTCAAAACCAAATTACGCAAAAATTTAACTTCGGAAGATATAAAGTCCTAATTGTCTGTTTCCTTCCCAAACTCGGTACTTTTGGATTTTGAAAAGGGTCCTCCTGGTACTTGAGGCAGCTCCCTTGATATGACATTAGTCTCTTATTATATTTGCATCATCCTCTGCAGAGTCAATTTTTGCATTCACTTTTTCGTCCCCCTTTTTAAACTAGCATCGCCATTTCTTGACAACCTTGATACTTTCCTTCGATGTTGCAACCTTGACGATGGTCTTCAGGTTCAGTTGATGATTTAGGCGGGTTCTGATGGTTTTGACTCTTTGATTGGTGGACTATGCAGTCAGCAAGGTTGCCTCTCGATTATGATCTCATGAACTCAACTGTCCCCTCTTCGTTTCGACCCTGGTTTCCACGATTCGTTCCTCCTCTCTCATCTCCACTTGTGGTTACAAACAGTAGATCTGACTGCTATATTATCTCTCACACGACAAGGAGTGTTCCGAACCCTCATACGTTGTCAGCAACATCACAATACTATCCCATTGCATCTAGCTATTAATTTTTAGTAAAGCAGTTTTTTCTCCTAGTTTTTTTTTTATAATTGGCGGCTAGCCAAATTCCGCCTCCGATTTAACCGACGAAGTTTTTTTATTGCTTCTTTTCTAGTTCACCGTATGTGTCAAAATTTTTGACTATTGTTTTAAAAATGGCAAATCTTTCTGAATTGGATATGCCTATCATATTATTCATTTCTGCTGTTAATATTACTGCTCACATAGTGAAGCAATTATCCACTTTGTTTTTATTTACATCGCGATACTAATTTTGAAATGACGGGGTTTTTTGGTCCTTAAATATACAATATATTTATTTATTTATTATAAGAAAATCTGAGTCATTTGCTAAGCCAGGCATCGAAATCATTTATATCATTACCAATATGAAACATTCCAACAACTCAGCATCTAAAACAGATGCGAACGCTCACGCTATAATTCTTCCCAACCCAAAAATTATCCAAAATCCCAAATAATTAAGTCTTCTAATTATGCTAACAGTTATTCGAAATTATTTATTCCTTTTTCGAATGCACGTTTTCTGTCAATTTTTGCTACCTTCTCTCAAACTCTCACTTCTATGCCACTGCCTATCTTTCCAACGCCACAATAAAAGCGCACAGTAAAAAGCGCACAGTAAAAGCGCAGAGAAATACGCAGCACCCCGGACTTCGAGACGCCTTAGGAAACCCAATAGCTGACGCTAAGTTGACTGCTGATAGCTTCAATGCTTTCTTTTATAGAACTTTTAGTGAACACACTGTCACCCCCTTTCCTAACATCTGGGTTTGGACCGGTAACGTCCTCTTAACCATAACATTTACCCTCTGGGACGTGACCGTAGCCATTCGGCGTTTTCGTCAATCTTACAGTCCAGGACCAGATGGCGTCCCGGTCAGCGTTCTTAAGGCGGATGCAAACGATATATTTCCGTCCCTTCTGTAAAAGATATTTAATCTTGCTCTTAAAATTAAAACTTTCCCTATTTTATGGAAGGAATCGCACATATTGCCTATTCCCAAACACGGCCGACCTACGTCATTTGACGACTTTAGGCCAAAATATACACTACCAGCAGTCTCAAAGATCTTCGAGACCTTGATCAAAGACAAGATAATGCGTCACCTAAGAGAGAATAAACTACTTAATGCGGCTCAGCGTGGTTTTTCCGAAAAAAGGTCTTGTGACACTTGCCAGCTCTCTTTCTTTGATCATGTGCTACAATCTAGAGACAGCGGTTTTGCAATTTACACCGTTTACTTCGAATTTTACGAAGGCTTTTTGATCGTGTTGGCCATGACCTTTTTCTGCTGAAAATTGACTCCTTCGGCATAGGAAACAAGCTTCTGAACTTAATATTTTCCTATTTGAATGCTCGCGCACAACGGGTGAAAATTTATGATGTTATCTCCAACCCCACGCATGTTAGAAGCAGAGTTTTTCAGGGCAGCGTGCTCGGCCCACTTCTAGTTTGCCTCTTTGTCAACGATTTTCCTGCTTGTTTTCAGTATGGTAGGCCCTTTATGTACGCTGACGATTTAAAAGTTGCCTATCGATATAAACCGGTCGATCGCAACATCGTGCTTGAGCTCTTAAAAAAGGATCTTCAGGCCTTCGCTCAGTGGTGTCGCACATGGCGCCTGTCACTTTCTTGGCAAAAGGGCTCCGTTATGGTTATTGGCGACAACCATCAGCCCCACCTAATCATAGACGGTCACGATCTTAATGTGCCCGGAGTTATAAAGGATCTGGGCATATCATATTCCAGTAGTATTAATCTGTCAGAGCACTGCACCTTGATTGTCTCGAAAGCACGCCAAACTACTTGGTTTATTCTCAGAAAATTTAAAACCGTCAACATTAGAATGAGCCTCTCTAAAATGTATGTCAGGGCTAATCTGGAATACTGCTCGTTTCTATTTAGCATTCTGCACGCTAGTGAACGAAAGAAGATAGAATCAGTCCACCACTTATTTACAAAACGTTTTTTCTATTCAGATCACCGAAACCTGTCCTACCAACAACGCTGTGAGCTTACAAGCCTTGACCCGCTGTGGCTTCGCAGAATACAGAAGAGACTTTTTACTGTTTAAACTTCTAAACAGTCGTACATTTAACCCCCTTACATGTCTGAGGCACCTCGACCACTCTCGGCGCACCAGTCATCGAGATGTATTTTTATTTCTTCATTTGGTACGCACAGTTAGATACCGACAGTTTTTTTCGGTAAACGCTATAGCAATCTGGAATAAGCTACCCAGAATTATCAAAATTCAGCAAAGCTATCCCTTGTTTACGCGAACTGTCACTAGTTTTCTACATTCAGGACACCTTCCAAAACGTTTGGGTGCTGACTCTGTGGAAGCTCTCTCTGAATCCTGTGCAGGACTTCATGCTGAGGGCAATATTGCTGGCTCGTCAGACCTCAATCGGCTTATTTCTCAGTCGACATTGAACAGCCGCTCGCCGACATACCTGCTGGTGCAGAATACCGGATCCGTAACACTGAATGGAGAAGTTCTTCACCGGGCACCTGTGTTTACGCGTCCCTATCCTGAACTTTTATTACTCAATAAGCTGCAGTTTTTTCTCCTGAAAACACCTGAAACAGCGATCAGGAGTTTTTTCACTGTCAGCTTGACCCTATACTGTATATATTTTTTGACCTTGCCTGTAAACTGGCAATAAATAAATAAAATAAAATAAAATATAGCCTTCCGTTCTATGGTTTTTATCCAAATATGCCATTGTACAATAATATCAGTACTTTTAACAGTAACATTTCGACAAATTCTAGACCAGAGCAGTTTTATTTCCCCCTTTTGTTCTTTCTCTCCAGTTTTTTTCTCCGATACCAAATCTTCCTATTTTATAAATACTGATGAGCGTAACCTGCAGATCAGGAATACACTCAGTTAATTTCACTCAATGCGAGATCACTTGTAAATAAGATGGCTGAGCTTAGAACAGTAGCTTTTGAGCTTGATCTAGATGTGATGTGCATCACTGAATCCTGGGCTCATTCTCTTATTTTTGGCTCGACGTTGGCTATATATATCTTCAATTTATACCGAAAAGACCGCGCTGAAAAAATTGGGGGTGTTTGCTTTCTTTATATTAACTCATCCTTTGCACTTTTTCGTTTTCAGCTGAGCATTTCGTCCTTTTCTGAAAATGTATGCTTTGCTTCAGTCATCCTCCAGCACAATAAAAACGCGGTAATTGGCTGTCTATAATCCTCTGTGTTATTCTGCCAATGAAAGCGAGCTCTGTTAACTATTTGGAAAAGTTGCAGAGACTCAATTCGGTGTCAAAATAATCGTAGGCAATTTTAATCTGGCAGACATTGACTGGCAGCCAAATTCCTCTCCACCAAAACTTCAGAAATTTGTCGAAACGATTAATTTTTCCAACTTCTCCCAGCTGGTTAGATCAGCTACTAGAAATGAGAGCATTTTTGATTATCTTTTCACAAATGATTTCCACCCTCTCTTCATAAATTTCCATCGTGGTCTATTCACAAGTGATCCAGCAATAATTCACTGTTGTTTTTCAGTCTCCCTTTCTACAAAGCCTGAAGTAAAATGCAATAACCTCGACTTTGCTTACACAAACCATGAATTAATTAATAATTTTAAAAGCAATCTAGATTGGCATAGCATATTTTCAATAAACGATTCAAACTTATCCATGAGCTATTGCAGAGACTTACAGAAAAGATCCAGGCTTTTATCTCGCATAAGATTTTTGATTCAAGTAAAACATCTTCTACTGCTCCACATTTTCTCCAAAACAGAATTTTAAAAAATACGTAAGCATTTTAACGATCCGTTTACAAGCTCTTTGTCAGTTCACTTAAGGATTGCACAAATATTTTAATAAGCAGGGTAAATTAGGATCGCGCGAGATAGGCGTAGGGAATCTTGGGAATTAAGTGATGTCAATTCATCCAAATCTGTTGCTTAAGTCTTCTGTGTGCGGTTATCGGCTAAGCGTCTGAATGTTACTCCACCCTTACTTGACTGTAACAAACATTTCGTTACAGAGGATTTGGGCAAAGCAGAATTGTTAAATTCAATTTTTGCAAACCGCTTTACCATTGAAACTAGCCTCACTCCCTCGATTCCTCTTGATTCAAATTCAAATTCACTTCTAACAACCATTAATTACTCGCCATCAAGTATTCATAAAGAAATATCTCACCTTAAAAATTCATATTCGGTTGGGATTGATAACATTCCAATCTCTTTTATTAAACAGTTATGATATTTGCCAATGTAACTAAGCACATTTGTTTACCGTATTTCTCGACAACAGTTTTTTCCCCGATTTTTGGTAAACTTCTAATATAATACCAGTTTTTAAATCAGGTTCCCGCTCTAACATTCATAAATATCGCAGTGTTCATAAAACGCCATTTCTTGCTTAACTCTTCGACAAACTTATTGCAAAACGAATTACGGATTTTTGCATAAGTGATCAAATTCTCAATTCCCAACATGGCTTTTTACCGGACCGCTGTTGGGAAACCTGCCACATGTTTTTACTACATGAACTAACCCCTCTTCGTAATGAGCA
>WEDG01007897.1:0-35557 GCA_017591395.1 Schistocephalus solidus
ATCGGTATTGCTTCGTTCAGTTACGTATTGCTACATACCAAGAAATTCGAAAAGGTTTTATGCTTACGTTAATAAGGCAAAACGAAATCGCGACTGCATTCCTTGTCTTAAAGACAATCAGGGAAACAGGTTAACTGATAACTCTGATAAGACCTGCCTCCCTTCGTAACGAGCAACAGTCAGTGGCTGTGATCTACTTTGACCTGAGCAAAGCCTTTGACAAGGTACCGCACAGACGTCTTCTAGTGAAACTGGAAGCCCTCGGCATCCGGCCTCCTCTCCTTGACTTCATTGGTTCCTACTTGTCTAACCGCAGCCAGAAGGTCCTAGTAGGTAATAGCTATTCAACGCCTCAACCGATCACGAGTGGCGTTTTTTTCAAGGCACCGTTCTAGGTCCCCTTCTCTTCATTCTGTACATTAACGAAATTTCAACTTTACTCACAAATTCACAAAATTTCGTTTACGCTGACGATCTCAAGTGCATGTATTCATTTTCTAAAGACACTGCTAATAGTTGCGTTGACAAAATCAACACTGATCTACTAATGCTCTCACGTTGGAGCTGTACTTGGCAGATGGAATTTTCTCCTTTCAAGAGCAGTTTCATGTGTTTTGGCCCCGCCAAGCTTCCTGGACCCCTAGTATTTCAAAAATAGTACACTTTTAGAACGATCAACCATAAAAGACTTAGGTCTAAGTTACACGAATAAGCTAGCATTATCGCCTCATGCAGATCGAATTTCTGCAAAGGCTGCCCAGATATGTGGTGTGATGAGTGGCTGCTGAACCTTAATCTTAACAAATGCCAAATAATCCGACTGCGGTCCAGTTCCAGAAGGCTGATTAGGTTTGAATACCAGTACTCCATCAGTGGTCACCAAATCCAGGAGGTAAATATTCTAAAAGGACTTGGGTATATGGATAACACCAACTCTCAAACCATCGTCGCACTGTGCGAATATCGCAAAAGAAAGCTATGTGTATCTTAGGCGCAATCAGAAGGTCCTTCGTTAATTTTTGACGGAGAGCTTTTTGGGCGCGTGTTTGGAACATTTATCCGGCCGGTGTTGGAATATTGCGTTCAGGCGTGGCGCCCTTGGACGAAATCTGACTACGCTCTGCTGGAGAAAGTTCAACGGAGGGCAACGAAACTAGTCAGCGGATTGGAATGCCTACCCTATGAGGGCTGCCTAGAAAGACTTAAAATGTTTCCTCTCTCTTATAGGCAATACAGAGGGGATATGATCTTAGTCTTCAAACTGGTCAGAGGAGTTGATTGTGCTCTTCAGATGGCCAATTTTTTTGAATTGGCAAACATGACAAGTCTCCGAGGTCACCAATACAAACTGAAAAGAAATCACGCCAAACTTGAAGTGCGGGCCAACTTCTTTTCCCAACGGGTGATTGACGAATGGAACAAACTGCCAGCCTCAGTTGTTCAGGCTGAAAGCGTTGAAATGTTTAAAAGAAGACTTGATGCATTTTTACTTGATGAACATATATTTAGTCGACAGCAATGATTGATATACTAAAACGACTATCGCCATGTAACATTTGCTTGTTTTGCTAGCGTCTATCTGTAAATAGGGTTTTCAAAGGCTCTGCCTATCTCCCTTATATATACTGAATTATACTGAATTATATCACATAATTTCTTCCTTCCGGAAATAAAGTTAAACCTATACCGCATGTTTGTTCTTCCTATCCTCGAATACTGCTGTCCCCTATTTGGGCTGATGAACGCCTCTGACCGCAGTAAGATTGAAAAAGTTCAGAGGGTTTTTACTCGAAAACTATTTTCTCTTCCTGGATCCAGTTTCTCTTATACGGATAGATGCCAGTTAGCAAACATTAAATTTCTGTGGGTTAGAAGACTCGAAGCTGGTCTCTGCTTCCTGTTTCGCGTTAATTCTAGCCCAAATATCCCACGAATTAACGCTCTCACTCCGGTAAATCGACCCTATGCCACTCGTAATTCCTCCATGTTCATTTCCCACCCCTTAGCTCCACAACCAACCGGTCTCAGTTTTTTTGCCTCCAAATATGCTTTCATATGGAATAATCTACCACTGCAAATTAGGTTGTCGTCTACATTAGCTATTTTCAAAACCAAATTACGCAAACATTTAACTTCGAAAGATATAAAGTCCTTATTGTCTGTTTCTTTCCCAAACTCACAACTTTTTGGATTTTTGAAAAGGGTCCTCCTGGTATTTGAGGCAGATCCCTTGATATTAAATGGGTCTCTAATTATATTTTTCCATCATCCTCTGCAGAGTCAATCTTTGCATTCACTTTTTCTTCCCCTCCTTTTAAACTAGCATTGCCAACTCTTGACAACCTTGATACTTTCCTTCGAATTTGCAACCCTGACGATAGTCTCCAGGATCTGTTGATGATCGAAGTGGGTTCTGATGGTTTCGCCGCTTTGGTGATGGACTATACAGTCAGCAAGGTCGCATCTCGATGATGATCTCGTGACCTCTACTGTCCCCTCTTCGTTTCGACCATGTTGTGTACGATGAGTTCGTCCTCTCTCACCTCCACTGGTGTTTATAAACAGTAGCTCTGACTGCTATATTACCTCTCACCCGACAAGGAGCGTCCCGAACCCTCATACGCAGTCAGCAACATCACAATACTATCCCATTGCATTTAGCTATTAATTTTTTAGTGAAGCAGTTTTTTTCTCCTATTTTTTTAAAATTGGCGGCTCGCCGAACTCCGCCTCCGATTTAACCCTAGGAGTTTTTTTCACTGCTTCTTTTAGAGTTCACCGTATATGCCAACGATTGTTGACTTTTGTTTTATAAATGGCAAATCTTTTTGAATCGGATATGTTTACCATACTACTCATTTCTGCTGTTCATATGGATGCTCACATAGTGCAGCAATTATCCACTTTGTATTTATTTAAACCATGATACTAAGTTTGTAATGATGGGGCCCTCTGGGCCTTAAATATACTATTTATTTATCTATTTATTTATATTGCGTTCAGGCGTGGTGCCCTTGGACGAAACATGACTACGCTCTGCTGGAGAAAGTTCAACGGAGGGCAACGAAACTAGTCAGCGGATTGGAATGCCTACCCTATGAGGGCCGCCTAGAAAGACTTAAAATTTTTCCTCTCTCTTATAGGCAATACAGAGGGGATATGATCTTAGTCTTCAAACTGGTCAGAGGAGTTGATTGTGCTCTTCAGATGGCCAACTTTTTTGAATTGGCAAATATGACAAGTCTGAATTAATCTATATCTTGCCCAACTGCTAAAAAGCTCCTGTTCGTAATAAACATACCACGAAGCAAAATTCGTATTCAAAGATAGCTTTAAGTCACTTTAAGTCACTTTATTGAGGGAAGTAGGCTTTCGCCCTTGAGCTCCCTATTCACATGCAAAAATGTCAATAGTACAAACGTTTACAGTGATATATCTGACAAATGAAAATTTAGGGTCATCGATATGTGTGGGCCAGGCGCAACCTGCCACTGTTTACACAATCTTCATTATATTGACAATAGTTTCTCAGAAAATGAGTATCTAGTTTGAATTTAAATGTGTCAACAGTTTCTGAAAGGACCACCTCGTCAGGGAGTCCGTTCCATGCTCCAACGACCCTCTGCGAAAAGGCGTTCCGACGGACTTCCGTGTGGACAAACTTCCTCTGCAGTTTAAAGGGATGACCCCGCAGATGTTCCGTCCCAGCCAATTCGAAGAAGTCAGCAAATTCTAGGGCACAATTGCGGCCTCTGACAATCCGGTAGGTTTGGATGAGGTCACCGCGTAGTTGCCTGTAATTTAGAGGAAACAAATCAAGTTCAACCAGTCTGGCTTCGTAAGGCAGATGACTTAGATTCTTGACCATCTTCGTAGCCCTCGCCTGCACTCGTTCCAGCTGTAGATAATCCTTCTTAAACCACGGACGCCAGGCCTGGATGGCATATTCAAGTGAGATCGAACAAATACCCCGTAGGTTTTTCGAAAGAGTTCCTTATCAATCTGCACAAATCCACGTCTGAGCGCAAATAAGACCTGTGTAGCGCGTTTAGCTGCCTTTAAACACTGTGAAGATGGTTTAAGTGAGGAGTTTATTAGAACACCGAGGTCCTTCTGTTCCTCAACAATTGAAAGGGGCTGCCCATTGAGAATGTTTGGTAGGAATCATCCTCCTCACTGGTCCTTCTTGTACGCAGTCTTAGGACCACACACTTCCCAACGTTAAAATTTAAGAGCCAACGAGCAGACCAGCTGCTAAGACGGTTGAGATCCTCTTGAAGTGCGTGCCTATCGAAATCAGATCTGATGACCCTCCACAATTTAACATCATCTGCAAACATGATGGCGCTGCAATCCAGGTCGTCGACACAGTCGTTGATGTACACTAAGAAGAGTAACGGCCCTAATACCGAGCCTTGGGGGACACCACTTAGAACCGGAGTAGGTGTTGACTTCGAGGTATCGACGCACACAGTTTGCAATCTATCTGTAAGAAAGTCTGCGATCCATGTCAGCAGCATTCCTCTTATGCCGATTTCAGATAATTTGTAGATGAGACGTTTGTGTGGGACACTGTCAAACGCCTTCTTGAAATCAGTGTATATGACGTCAACCCTACCATTTTCGTCCAGTGCACGAGTCCACTGCTCTGTGGAGAGTAATAAACTAGAAAGACAGGAGCGATTCTGTCTGAAGCCATGCTGGAGATCTGAGAGTAATTGGTTTTCCTCAAAGGAACTTCATGGTTGCCTTCTTGATTATTGATTCCATTATTTTTACAGCAAATGGAGGTTAGGCTGACAGGCCGATAATTGTTGACATTAGATCGAGCACCACTCTTGTATATGGGGTATATATTTTGCTGCCTTCCATTCGGATGGCAGTTTCCCTGATTCAAATGACGAATTAAATATATGCGCTAGTGGTTTGGACAGTTCGCTGGCCAGTTCTTTCAAGAACTTGGCCGGTATATCGTCCGGACCAGATGACTTCGCTTCTTTCAGATTTCGCAGTTCTAGTTCCACGAGAGGTTCCTGGAAGATTATATATTCAAGCACTGGACCGGCGTCTATAACAGCACTGTTGACGTGGTCAAGCTGAAGTTCCGGTTCTCTAGTGAAAACCGAGGCAAAAACGACCTAGTACTCGGCTTTGTCGCAATTTTCAACGAGTTCAACACCATTCCCATCCATGAGTACTGCTACTGGGTCCTTGTTTTTAGTCGGCTATTGATGTAATGGAATAAAAGTTTTTGGTTTATATTCAGCCTGTTGAATAATTCTTGATTCATAGTTCTTCCTTGCCTGACGGATCATTCTTTTTACAGCGTTTCTTTGATGACGAAATTCTTTGAGATGCTCTGCTGACCCTGTTTGCCTGAATACCTTCCATTTTTATTCTTCTTCTTTAGCTGCCTGTTAAGTTCTCTTGTTAACCAGGTGGGGCGACTATTCTTTTTGCACCTTCACTGGACAAAAGCGTTCAATCAGATCGAGTGAGACTGTCTTAAATGATCGCCAGTCATCCTCTGGATTCCCTTTAAGCAAACAATCCCATCTCATAGACATCAGTTCTTTCCTCATCGCGTTAAAATCAGCCTTCCATATATTTCGCTTGCATTCCGTTCCATTCTGGCGCTGAGAATAAAGTGAGTAATCCCACATCAGCGTACTATGGTCACTCTTACCGAGGGGTGCAATAGAATACACTTCATCAATGCTAGAGAAGTCCTTCGTAAATACAAGGTCCAGGCAATTTGCTCTCTGGTTCTCTCTAAATCTCGTTGGAATGTTAACCTTCTGTACCAGAGGTTGGTCGAGAGTGAGATCCATTAGCTTGTGGCCGAAGGAAGTTGGTGCACCATCAACTGTCAGATTAACCCAGTCTACTATAGGTGCATTGAAATCTCCAGCAATAAGCACCTCCTGGTGACTTTGCTACTTCCTTGAGCAAATGGAGGAGGGACTCATCAGCTGCACTTGGAATGTTCGGTGGTCTGTAGATCGTCAAGAATTGTAGGTTCTGTGAACACTCCTTTTAATCTTTATCCAGAGAAATTCATATTCAGGGAAGATGGAGTGTGCTCGTTCGACTGCCGAGATTCCTGTCCTAACATATACGGCCACTCCTCCTCCCTTTCTATTTTTCTCGGTCTTTTCGAAAAGTTGGTATCCATCAATCGAAACCTCGCTATCCGCGATTTCGGCTTTTGAGCCACGTTTCCGTAATGGCAACGATATCGGGGGTTCGGTCTGATACTAATGCTTTGAGTTCATCTACTTTCGATAGGAGACTCTGAGCATTGGTATACAAACATCTCAATTTAGACTGGGTAACTCCTCCATAAAGACTTCTGCGCATTTCGCGCGATTGAATACTAGAGTCTGTCATTGTTTTCCGAGATGAACTGGTGTCCATCCCGCCGACGCTGTGTTCTGATGAGTGGTCGTCATCCGAGTTCTGGAGCGCCTTCTTTGTATTATTCAAGCTCTGTACAGTTGGGTACATCGTATTTAGTGTCCTCCGTCTCGGCGAGAATCCACCTTGATTATGTACGGGGTCTGCCATAAGAAAGACCTCTTTATCACTTTTATTTCCCCGTCCTTTATTTGGAGCCATTTTTCCCCTGCTCGGTCCTCCTCTTCAGTTCTGCTCTCAGCATCCTCATTTTGTACCTTTCCTTGGGTTCGTAATCCGGCTGAAAAAAACACATCCCTGTGTGAGCTACGGAGAGCCGTTCTCCGTTCTAGGAGGCGTGAAGCCTGAACATCATTTTTCAAGAATGATTTTAAGAGGCCTTGGTGATGATAGTTCATGTGAAACATCCGCTTTTTCCTAAACGGAATGCTTTGTGCACTGTTACGCATTCGCCATCTCGAAGAATCGAATATGAGTATTCTCGGAAAGACTGAGGTCATGTTCTACCCTTTCCTTTGCAATCAGAGAAGTGGACTCGGGAACCCCTTTAATAACGAGATTTCGTTTTTCGGTCGAAATGTATGTTTGGTGACTTTGAGTTCAGATTTGTTGATAGAGCATCAGTATTAGGAAGAATGCTACTCTGGTTGACGATGTTATTTTTCGTCAGTATGAGCAACTATTCCTAAAGTTAATGGCAAACCCCTTTTTGGAAACTTTGCCAATTGGTCCTCCACTTGCTCCTGTATTACCAACAGAGGATTGCACTTGAGCATCTATTGGTAAGAACGAGCTTTTCGGAGTTCAAACCACTTTTTTTGTGAAAGCTTCTTGGCCCTTTTTCGACTTCGAATTCTTCGTCTTAGGTGCTTCAAATTCGACGTGCTTTTCAACTTCACCCTTTTTTGTATCATTCAGCGACGATGCCGCATATGTTTGTGTATCCAGCACATTTCTGCTTCTGTCTAAGCTCGATGACAGTAGTAAGGTGCATGAGCTGGTTTTGATCTCCCTTTTGAAGCTCTGTAGACGCAATGTCTTTAAGCTCTACATGAGGTATTCTTGAGGAAGCAATATTTGCATACGCTATTTCTTTGGTTGGAATTCTCGTTGCTGCGGGTGTTTTTTTCCGGGTGAACTTTGAACCTTCTCTTTGAGATCGGCCATTTCTTGTTTCAAGTTACTTATCTCTTTCTCCATCAATAAGAATTTCTGCAAGAGATTTAAACATCCCATGCACTTTTCGTCCTCGTAGGTGACATTCATTAGTGTTCCCAGGCTTTTTGCCCGCTTGGCAGGAGGAGAAGTGGTAACAGAATATCTGTCTTTGTCATCTTTTTTTGTTTGGATACAATTTTGTTTTCCAAATTGTCGTGAGGACGTAGCGCAGTGGTTATGCTCGTCGCCACATGAATCTGCGACCTGGGTTTCGAAACCAGCCCGCACTGCGAATTTTTCCTCAGCACAGATGAGTCCTGAGCGTCTGCGTTTTCCATACCTCTTATGACTGTATTCGAATGCATTTAATTTATAAATCCTCTTAAATAACTGGGCTAGGATGCAATAGTATTCAGCAGTCAGACTTCTAATAAGCATGCAACTACTCAGTCTTTGTTTCGATTTCTCCCTTCCTGATGAAAGCAGATTAGAGCAGCACACCGCTGGCGTGAATTAAGAAGCAAGTGAACGCTGAAGCTTGTATTTCTCGTAGGGATAATGTCCTGGACGTGGAATAATCCTCAGTGATGGAATATTTGGATAGCCGCAGAGTCATTAAGTCCAAGAAAATATTTCCCAAATTTAGAGACTGAACAATCCACTCAAGAGTTATTCCAAATCAACGTGTCTTCTACACTAAGGTAGAGACTAAAACTTCCCACACTCAAAGGAGCTGAAATTCGAAAGTCATTTCAAACGACGCGCCTTTCTTTAAGCTTTTTCAAGCTTACATAAACGTCACATTAAACATATAGCGATTGCTGGACCCGGTTAACCAGAGGAATTTTCGCTACTTCCGAAGGGAGCCCCATCTAGTCCTTGCGCCACTCCACCAGTACTTAGTTCGGGCAGCATCAGCACTAATCTGGCTTTACCGCCTATCGCTACATCACTGGTAGACGTTGCACCAACATGCGATGTAGAAGAGGTTGGCGAGTTTGTGAAGCTAAAGAAGAAAGGTCTATGAAGAACAAGTCGTGCAGAGATTCGGCTCCACCCTGCCCAACACCCGGTTCATCTGGATCTATCAGGCAAAGTGAACTGGTTACCACTACTCACTCAGCTGAAAGATCTGAGTTACAAACGGGCCCTCGATTGAGTCGAAAACAGAATGATGTCATTAAAGGTGTCCCGAAGTCAGCTTCAATTATTCCAAAGGGGCGAGTTAAACATGACTTGGAACTCCTTCAATTGTATGAAAAAACGCTGTTAACGGACGGCTAGTCTATTCAAATTCTCAAGACATATAGAATAATAATAATAAATAATAAATTGTATATTTAAGGCCCAGAGAGCCCCGTCATTTCAAACTTAGTATCGCGGTATATTTAATATAAAGTGGATAATTGCTACACTTTGTGAGCAGCCATATTAAAAGCAGGAATGAACAATATGGTAGGCATATCCGATTCAGAACGATTTGCCATTTTTTAAACAATAATCAACAATCTTTAGCATAAACGGTGAACTAGAAAAGAAGCAGTAAAAAAAACTCCTACGGTTAAATCGGAGGCGGAGTTCAGCGAGCAACCAATTTTTAAAAAAATAGGAGAAAAAAACTGCTTCACTAAAAAAATTAATAGCTAGATGCAATGGGATAGTGCTGTGATGTTACTGACAAATTATGAGGGTTCGGAACGCTCCTTGTCGTGTGAGAAATAATATAACAGACAGAGCTACTGTTTGTAACCACCAGTGGAGGTGAGAGAGGACAAACTCATCTTGGACCTCAGGGTCAAAATGAAGAGGGACATTGAGTTCATGAGATCATCATCGAAATGCGACCTTGCCGACTGCATAGGGAAGGCTCTGTCTACACCCGATTCAAATCCTCGACCAAGACCTCTTAAAATCATCTTGGAAAACGAAGCACAGGCACAGCTCCTTCTACAGAGAAAATCAACCCTACGGGGTCCGCATTCTGAAGTGTTTTTTAAACCGAAATATGGGCTGATAGAGCGAATGAAAATGCGACATCTAATAATAAAGAACTGGAAACACGAAATACCAATGGCGAGGCAAATCCTAAAATAAGAGATGGACAGATAGTTCAAGTGAAAAGAGCATTTCTTTGGCCGAAGGTAGTCACCCTGACAGCCTAACTGTCCCGTTTCAGAAACCAAAAACGTGCCCACTTAAACTAATCGTCCTCAATGCCAGATCTCTGCTTAATAAGATGCCTTTGCTCCAGACTCTGGTTTTCATCCACCGCCCGCACATTGTTATAGTTACAGAGACATGGGCAGCACCCTGTGTATCCGACTCCGAACTCTCTATTCTAGGCTACGCTTACATTCGGAATGATCGACACGAGGGCCGTGGCGGAGGAAGCTGTATCTATATTAGGCAACCTCTTACATTTTTTCCATTGGACTATCGCCAATTTACCGCGGTAGAGGAGAGCTGTTGGCTCCGCGTAGTTCTAAAAGATAAATACTTTTTACTCGTTGGTAGTGTCTATCGCCCACCCAATGCCAGCGAGGATTACGATCTTTGTTTCTCGCTTGCGTTTCACGCCGCTGCTGACTTAAATCTGAAGTATTGCTTGATTGCAGGTGACTTCAATCCTACTGAAGTTCACTTGTTTCCAACTTCCGGTCCTGCAAAGTTCGAAGACCTATTTGAGGCCACAGACATAGGCATGTGGGACCAGGTAGTTGATTTTCCCGCCCGAGGATCAAACATACTTGATCTTATTTTTTGTAGAGGTTGTCAGACATTGTTAGTGTCATCTTTAGATCCACTTGGGAATTCTGATCATACTATAGTACTTTCTACACTAGAACTAGAGGCTGCTGAAACTTTTTCCAAAAAATATAGCTTTTTCCGTGATTTCAGATCAGCGAATATGAGGGAATTGCTAACACGCCTAAATTCCCACGACTGGACTAAATTCTTTGTATGTTCGGATGTGAATGTTTGACCTGATACTTTTTACAAAGTTTTAGGTCCACTCATTTCTCTTTTTGTTCACCGTAAGAAAATAATTAATGTCAAGTATGAAGTCTACCTCCCTTTATCATTCCGCCGTAGACTGTGTAGACTCTCCCGTCGTTTTCATCTACAAAGCGACACCTCCGTCCTGCCCTTTATCATACAAATCTCTGAAGAGGCTAAGAGGCTGCCTGACGAAAACCGACAAGCCGATGAGGTTAACTTTGCCGAAAACCCTTCGTTAAATGTTGCGAAGCTCTTTTAGAGCAGATTAAAAGCGCAGAGAAACGCCGCACCCTGTACTGTACCTGTACTGAAATTGGAATAAGAGGAATGCTGCTGTCACGGATTGCAGATTTTCTTACAGCAAGATTTCAATCTGTGTGCATCAATTAATCGAAGTCAACATTTACTCCGGTTCTATGTGGTGTCCCCCAAGGCTCCGTCTTAGGACCATTACTCTTCTTAGTCTATATCAACGACTGCGTTGAAGACCTGGGTTGCAGCGCCGTCATGTTTGCAGACGATTTTAAATTGTTAAGGGTCGTCAGATCTGATGCCGATAGGCACGCACTTCAAAAGAGTGTCAACCATATAAGCAGCTGGTCTGCTCATTGGCTCGTAAATTTTAACGTTGGGAAGTTTGTGGTCCTAAGACTTCGTACCAGAAAGACCAGAAAGGAGTAAAATTTCTATAAATACCTTCTCAATGGGCAGCCACTTACGATTGTTGAGGAGCGGAAGGACCTCGGTGTTCTAATAAACTCCTCACTCAAACCATCTTCAAAGTATTTAAAGGCAACTAAGCGCGCAACAAAGGTCTTATTTGCGCACAGACGCAGATTTTTACAGATTCATAAGGAACTCTTCCGACGAACCTACAAAGAATTTTTTCGATCGCTCTTGGAATATGCCATCCAAGCCTGGCGTCCGGGGTTTAAGAACGATTATTTACACCTCGAACGAGTTCAGGCGAGGGCTAAAAAGATGCTCAAGAATCTTTGTCATCTGCCTTACGAAGCCAGACTATCTGAACTTGATTTGTTCCCTCTCAATTACAGGAACTTCGCGGTGACCTCATCCAAACCTATCGGATTACCAGAAGCCGCGAGTGTGCCCTAGAATTTGCTGATCTTTAAGCTCCGTCAAATGGGTGTGACTGGCAACCTACTCAAATGGTTATAATTCAGTATAATTCAGTATATATAAGGGAGATAGGCAGAGCCTTTGAAAACCCTATTTACAGATAGACGCTAGCAAAACAAGCAAATGTTACATGGTGATAGTCGTTTTAGTATATCAATCATTGCTGTCGACTAAATATATGTTCATCAAGTAAAAATGCATCAAGTCTTCTTTTAAACATTTCAACGCTTTCAGCCTGAACAACTGAGGCTGGCAGCTTGTTCCATTCGTCAATCACCCGTTGGGAAAGAAGTTGGCCCGTACTTCCAAGTTTGGCGTGATTTCTTTTTCAGTTTGTATTGGTGACCTCGGAGACTTGTCATGTTTGCCAATTCAAAAAAAGTTGGCCATCTGAAGAGCACAATCAACTCCTCTGACCAGTTTGAAGACTAAGATCATATCCCCTCTGTATTGCCTATAAGAGAGGAAAAATTTTAAGTCTTTCTAGGCGGCCCTCATAGGGTAGGCATTCCAATCCGCTGACTAGTTTCGTTGCCCTCCGTTGAACTTTCTCCAGCAGAGCGTAGTCATGTTTCGTCCAAGGGCGCCACGCCTGAACGCAATATTCCAACACCGGCCGGATAAATGTTCCATAAACGCGCCCAAAAAGCTCTTCGTCAAAATTAACGAAGGACCTCCTGATTGCGCCTAAGATACACATTGCTTTCTTTGCGATATTCGCACAGTGCGACGATGGTTTTGAGAGTTGGTGTTATCCATATACCCAAGTCCTTTAGAATATTTACCTCCTGGAGTTGGTGACCACTGATGGAGTACTGGTATTCAAACTCAATCAGCCTTCTGGAACTAGACCGCAGTCGGATTATTTGGCATTTGTTAAGATTAAGGTTCAGCAGCCACTCATCACACCATGTTTTGCAAGCGATCTAAGTTTTGTTGTAATTTTCGCGCATCCTCCGGTTTTTCAATCGAGTTCCATAACTTCAAATCGTCAGCGAACATTACCTTCTCGCATGTCAGACAATCCAGGCAGTCGTTTACGTATATCAGAAACAAAAATGGGACCCAGAACGCTGCCCTGCGGAACTCCACTGTGAACGGTTTCCCAGTGAGACTTGGTGTCTCCGATACAAACACGCTGGCGCCTGTCTGTGAGAAAGTCGGCCAACCATTTGAGTAGGTTGCCAGTCACACCCATTTGACGGAGCTTAAAAGATCAGACGTTTGTGTGGAACCCTGTCAAAGGCTTTGCTAAAGTCAATGTAGACCGCATCGACTGACAAACCCATTTCTAATGATTTTTGTCCAACTTTCCATGGATGTGAGCAAGTTTGTGAGGCAGGATCGACCACTTCGAAATCCATGTTGATATGAACTTAGCAAGTTATTCTCTTCAAGATGCCTCATCAGTTCCGTTTTAATAATCTTCTCCATCATTTTGCAACAGATGCTTGTGAGGCTGACTGGTCGGAAACTGTTTGGTGATGTCCTCTCTCCTCCTTTATAGATGGGGGTTATGTTGGCTATCTTCCACTCGGTAGGCAGAGCCCCCGCCTCCATCGAACTTTCAAATATCTTGGAGAGCGGAGGGGCCAGCTGTTCTGTGAGTTCATTGAGAACTTTTGCGGATATACCATCTGGGCCAGGTGATTTAGTGGGCTGTAGCTGTTTCAGAGTTTTTTTCTTACTGTGTCCATTGGGAACGACACCGTGCTTATTTTGTTTGTAGATGTGGCAGTACTGTAGTATTCATCCTCGTCAAAAATGGTTCCTCGGTATACACGGACATAAAGAAATTGGATAAGAGGCAGGTCTTATCAGAGTTATCAATTAACCTGTTTCCCTGATTGTCTTTAAGACAAGGAATGCAGTCGCGATTTCGTTTTTGCCTTATTAACGTAAGCATAAAACCTTTTTCGAATTTCTTGGTATGTCTTTGACTATTTCTGACTCAAAGTTTGATCTTTCTTTTTCTCAGAAGATTCCGACACCGATTTCGCTGTTTCTTAAAAGCGGAAAAAAATGTTCAGGTTGTTTGATATCTGGCATATGTTCTCCACAGTCTTCTTTTTCTTCTTGAGATTCCTTTTTTTATTTCCGATGTCACCCACTCGGGTCGGGAGACGCATGATCGCCTTTTTAAGTGGGCAGAATTTATCTACCAACTGCTGAATCAATTTACTAATGAAGAACCAGGCAGCATTTGGGTCGGGTACATGTGCGGGGCTCCAGTCTATCCCATTCAGTAATTCTTTCATTTTTGGGATAATCCTTTCCATACATTTCTCTGCCCTAACTGTACGACGTTTTGGTACAGAAAAATGACTGTACTCCCAAGCAAGAACACAATGATCACTTCGTCCAAGCGGCACGTAAGAACTTAATGCAAGGATGCAATTGTCGTCTCTACTAATGATTAGATCCAAACAGCTTGACTGCTGCCCATTTCGGAACCGGGTCTTCATTGTGACATGTTGGGTAAGAAACTCCTCATTTACCAACTGAAGTAATTTCTGTTCGAATGAATTTTTCCGATCGCGAGCAGTACATTGACACCCAATCGATATCGGGGAGCGTTGAAATCTCCAAGTATTAATAAATGTTTACTACGGCAGATTTGCTTTACCTCTGCGATGAGTGCTTCGTCCGTGTCCATTCGCTGACCTGGGGGTCGATATACCACGGCAATATGGAGGTCTGGTTGGTTTTGGGACTTTCAGTTTACAACAAAGTATTTCGCAAGACGAGATCCTACTTGGCGAGGGCCCATCCGGAATAAAGTCAATGCCTTCTCGTATAAACATTGCGATTCCACCACCCCTACGTCCGTTTCTATCCATGCGGATAAGCTGAAAACCGTCTATTCGGACTTCGGTGTCTGCGATTTGTTCATTTAACCATGTTTCAGTTAGAGCTATGAAGTCAGGTTGTAAATGGTCCACGACCAGTTTAATTTCATCCATTTTGTTCAATAGGCTCTGCACATTTGTGTACATCATTTTTAATCTTGTTTTCTTCTCTCGATTTCTGAAGATTTTTGGTTCTTTCTTCCACATGGCGATTTTTGCTGGATATTTCACAAGATATATCCAGTCTCCTGTCTGGGTTCAAATCTATAGGCATTTGGTAGGGCTTTTTACCGGCGTGGTTGCCGTCAATTTCACCGGATGTTCCCATAAAAACGAGCGCACCGTTTTGACTATTTTGTTGTCTACTATTTTTCAAGTTTTGTTCCCCTCGTATTGACGTCTTTTTCAATTCTGCTACCAGTGTCCTCATTTTCATCCGATCGGTGGGAGAGTAATCCGGCTGAAAAAAACTCCACGATGATTCTTTCGTAGTTGGGACTTTCGAGAGAGCAATAGATCTACCTGCTGTTTACTCCCCAAAACGACTTTTTAATGGTCTTGGTCGAACCTCATGCGTTTCATTTGTAACGAGAGGTCCCAATCGAAAAGATCTTTTTGATGTCGACTGTCACACCAGTTTCTTGCGTATCATTCAATAAATTTTTGGAATGTCAGCAGATCCTGTTTTACCCTTTCTTTTGGCGTTTCCCCAGTAGCCTCGGAGACTCCCTGAACTACCAGACAAACATGACCTGTCAGGAAAAAACTCGTTTCTGCATCCTGCTTTCTTTTAGTGATTGAAGGTTGAATCATACCCTTTGATACAGTCTTTAATACTGTGTTCAAATTTCTCTTCATCGGTGAGCCTGTTGGTTCATTTGCAGACATCTCTATGGACCTTTCAAACTGCGTGAGTTCTCCTGACAATGCGTTTGCTCGAATAGCACCCGGGAAACCTGCATTTTGGTTTATGGCATCCAGGTCTGTCGATAAGTCGTAGGCCACTTTTCCGCCATTACTTTGCTGGTTACCATGCCCTGCTTCATTGTTGTTCGATGGACATGTTAAAAGCATGCTGCTGTCGCTCGTCCGTGGCAGTAAAGAAACCTTACGATTACTGTTTTTTGACTTTTCAGAGACCGTCGATCGCTGATTTACTTTTGTGCAGTCGGATTCTATGTGCACCAGATTTCCCGAACCTGGGGAAACGCAAGACATAATTTCCTCCTCGCTTATTTTCTTTCTGGTCATCTGTATTTCAACTGACTCAGAGGTTTGTTCTAATGACTTTGTTCTTTTTCTCTTTTTGTTGCGCTTAATGTTGTGCCTATTGACTTCGACCGTTTCCTTGTGATAATTATGTTCAAGCTTGCTGATGTTTTTCGGCTCATTCGCATCGTGTTTCGGCGAGTTAATTTTATTATGTTTTATGAGGACTGATATTATTTCCGATAGGAGATCGAGGTCTCCTTCTAATCTCAAAACTCTGGTTGTGAGTCCTCGGCATCCATCACAGTGTGCCAGCCCTTCACTGTTTAGCTTAGTTTTGGTAATGTTCAGTAGTTTACTGCTTTCTTCATTATTGCTGCTTTGTGGTTCTTCTCGGTCTGCTGAGAGTGACTTGAGTATTTCTGGTAAGTTTTTGTCACATGAAATCGAAAACGGTTTACAAAGATAGGAGAGATCATTATTTTTGTAGTGTATACTATTTGTTTTTTCTGCTGGCTTCCCGGGCGTGGCCGAGCGGTCAAGAGCATCAGTAGCTAATCGAGAGGTTGGTGTTTCGAGTCCTGGCTGAAGCGGTGAATAATTTTTTTCGCATTGTCGGGTCGTGAACATTTGCGTTTCCCATGCCAGCAAGATCTATACGAGGATGCATTAAGTTTTAACGAGCAGCTTAAATTATCAAGCGAATAGTTTACTGAGCACAAAAAGAAGTGCTTTTCCGAACCGAATTCACTATCGAATGTTACTACGAAGCAAAGAATGATGCAACCTTCGAAATGATCCAATGACTACTTATTTCGTTTAGTCCTGACTTTGGGAACAGATTATTGGCCAAAAGTCAAAAGCTTCGAGACGAGCGAATTTCAAACGGAGGTCCAACGACGCCGCAATAGAAACAATATGAGCAATAAATGCGCCTATTCGTTCAAAACCACTTTAAAAAAAACAATAAATGATAGGAAGAATATTCAGGAACGACTCAGCCGTTTGTAGAGGTCAAAGGTCCTGGATAACTTCAGATCTTCAAGGGGTTTTGCACTTTTGGTCCACTGAGCAGTTGACAGTATTTATTGGTGAAGAGGCTGTTTTTTATCAAGGTCGACGAAGGTGATAAACAAATTCCAATTTGATGTCGTTTTTGTGAGGTAATTCGGCACAAGAAAATTTCCAGAAAAATTCAAAGAGCAATTACGTTCGTGCAGTGGCAGTTTTAATGTCAGAATCCGAACAAGCGAAGTGTTAACGATTTTCAAACTTTCCAAGTCGGAGAACAAAAAGATACGTGGTTCCTTTGGCCGACTTTCTCACAGACAGGCGCCAGCGTGTTTGTATCGGAGACACCAAGTCTCACTGGGAAACCGTTCACAGTGGACTTCGCAGGGCAGCGTTCTGGGTCCCATTTGTTTCTGATATGCGTAAACGACTGCCTGGATTGTCTGACATGCGAGAAGGTAATGTTCGCTGACGATTTGAAGTTATGGAACTCGATTGAAAAACCGGAGGATGCGCGAAAATTACAACAAAACTTAGATCGCTTGCAAACATGGTGTGATGAGTGGCTGCTGAACCTTAATCTTACCAAATGCCAAATAATCCGACTGCGGTGTAGTTCCAGAAGGATGATTAGATTTGAATACCAGTACTCCATCAGTGGTCACCAACTCCAGGAGGTTAGCATTCTAAAGGACATGGGTATATGGATAACACCAACTCTCAAACCATCGTCGCACTGTGCGAATATCGCAAAAAAAGCTCTGTATATCTTAGGCGCAATCAGGAGGTCCTTCGTTAATTTTGACGAAGAGATTTTTGGGCGCGTGTTTGGAACATTTATCCGGCCGGTGTTGGAATATTGCGTTCCGGCGTGGCGCCTTTGGACGAAATCTGACTACGCTCTGCTGGAGAAAGTTCAACGGAGGGCAACGAAACTAGTCAGCGGATTGGAATGCCTACCCTATGAGGGCCGCCTAGAAAGACTTAAAATTTTTCCTCTCTCTTATAGGCAATACAGAGGGGATATGATCTTAGTCTTCAAACTGGTCAGAGGAGTTGATTGTGCTCTTCAGATGGCCAACGTTTTTGAATTGGCAAACATGACAAGTCTCCGAGGTCACCAATACAAACTGAAAAGAAATCACGCCAAACTTGAAGTGCGGGCCAACTTCTTTTCCCAACGGGTGATTGACGAATGGAACAAGCTGCCAGCCTCAGTTGTTCAGGCTGAAAGCGTTGAAATGTTTAAAAGAAGACTTGATGCATTTTTACTTGATGAACATATAATTAGTCGACAGCAATGATTGATATACTAAAACGACTATCGCCATGTAACATTTGCTTGTTTTGCTAGCGTTTATCTGTAAATAGGGTTTTCAAAGGCTCTGCCTATCTCCCTTATATATACAGAATTATATTGAATTGACTGAGACTGAACATCTGCGGGGTCATCCCTTTAAACTGCAGAGGAAATTGGTCAACACGGACGTCCGTCGGAACGCCTTTTCCTAGAGGGTCATTGGTGCATGGAACGGAATATCTGATGAGGTGGTCCTTTCGGAAACTGTTGACGCATTTAAATGAAAACTGAATACTCATTTGCTGAGAAACTATTGTACATATAATGAAGCTTGTGTCAGAAGTGGAAGCTTATGCCTGGCCCACACATATCGGTGACCTTACGTTTTCATTTGTAAGAGTTATTGCTGTTAACGTTTATTCTTTTATCATTTTTGAATGTGAGTAGGAAGCTCAAGGGTGAAAGCCTAATTCCCTCAATAAAGTGACTTAAAGTGACTTATCTTGATTTAATATTCTAGATTCTTATCCATTGCCAGGAAGCGGTGTTTACAAGCTGAATTCTCGTCTATCATGGTGATCATTTTTGACAACTGAAGAAAGGCATCTGCGTTGTGAGAGTGCTGGAAACTGATGAAAAATGAGAATGCGTTTAAGTGTGTTCAGGCAAGTGCACGTGCGCGCGTGTTTCGTCTGCGCCCGAGATGCTTCTTGTCAGGCTTGTACATAATTACGACCAGCTGAGGTCTATAATTGAATCGAACATATCAAAATTTAAGAAAAATGTCCGAAGAATTCTTAAAGCGTCGCGAAGGGGTGATGCTTCCGAGAGGCGTTTTATTATCGAGGAACCCGCTGGCTGCGAACTAATTATCAAATTGTCACGTAGTGTCGATCTGCTTTTCGATACCGGGGACGCAGAGACTAAGTGTCCCTGGGCCGAGATGCCTTACACTTGTGTCGAAGTTGAATGTCCATCTTTAGGCTTGTAAGTGTCTTTCAGTTTGATTTCAAATTTTTCTCACATCACGTGTTAGGGTATCTAACCTCGTTCAGCGGAATAGTTCGCTGTGCAATTTTATATCTGCAAGTTTATTGAACCCTGCAAGCCCCCTATCTTAAGATGTTTGCAGACAAAAGTGCACCCCAATAATTCAGAGATCGCTTTTTGTGCTTAGTCTTATCAATTAAAATTAAACCATTTTAAAGCCAGGCTTTTGAGAAGTAGTAGGCGGTCTCTTACCTGCCCTCGGTCAGGAGAGTTATCTCCATAACGAATCTAGCTCTTTCACCGTCATCACTATTCATGTGGTACCAGGGGCCCAGTTTTACGCTCAGGTCATTGGTTGCGACCGGATCGCGGATTCAAATAACTCCTTACATGTTCAATTCGTGTCTTTGGTAAATATGAGCAACCTTGCACTGCAAAATCGTTATTTTTTTCTTTTTTTATCGTTAGTGTTTCCGAAGAATCACACCATACGCCCCTGAAGCGAAATAGAAAAGTCTCGGAAGTAATGGTGGATGAAATTTATGACCGGCTGTCGAAAATTGAAACGGTTCTTCACATAGCTGGGGAATCACCTGTTCCCCCGAAGTCAAGTACGTCAACTTATAACATTCAAAATGCTTATTTCAGTTAATTTTTATGACCTCGGTTTTCTTTCTCATCACTAAGAAGTGCTCACAGTTTGTTTTTTTTTCCACCCAAAACGAGTTGGTAATTTGTACCCTTTGTACACACCATCCTTTCATACCATAATGATTGCGCCTTTGTACGTCTCCAGCCTCAACTTTATACGCTCGAGTCGATCGGCCGGCTCGATTGTACTCACCGTCACCTATGATCTGCTTTCATGAAGTGTTTTTTGAATATTAATGAAGTTTGTATTCGTTTCGTGACACGCTTGGAAGCTTTTGGCGTACTATCAAATACATCAACTTATTACATTATAAGCCTACCTAAAAAGCATGAAGTCTTTGCTTGATACGGGCCTGTTTGTTTTCGATTCTTACGTGTCAGTTCTTTCCTCGTAATGTACGCACCTCGAGATATCTCCCCATTAAAATTGCCAGGTTCATGTTTTGATTTGTGTTCTTTTTATAAAAAGAGCGCACAGCTTTTCCGTTCTAGCTTGTGGTTTTGACCTTTTAGAAGAAATTGATGATGCAGGAGAAACACCCCGGAAAGCTCCAATGCAGCCTAAGCTGCAGAAAATAAGTTGCCCTTCTGCATTTTCGCCTGGTAAGTTATTTCGATAGTTTCATATTGCTAGCTTAAAAGGAAGGGTTCCAACCAGCCCTTCTCTAGGCTGAGCATTCATTAAGGGACCCTGACAAATGCTGTTGCGATCAAAACACCTGATCCCTTATAAAAAGTTAGTACTTGCTTGTACTTGGTACGGCTGTGAGCATGCCTGATCTAACCGGTCTTGACCATGTTAGGGACCGTGCCTCTCCTCTCGTGCCGATCCGCGACCACAGCTCAACCCGTTCTGTTCGCGAGTGATGGAGACAAAACATCGAAGGCTCAAGAACCAATTCCGTGTATTGAACGTTGTCGAGTCAGGTTTGGAATTGTCGCTCTCTTCGGCGCCGCCAAATGGGCAGTAGTGCAGTATTGAGCTCTTGAGGTTGACGACAAAGAAAGTGCCTATCAACCTTATTGACCTTTCTTAGATGACGTGAGCTATTCCTCTTATGTTGTTTTGGCGGGTGCGAACAGTCTAATCCAAGACAAAGCCGGTGTACTTAATTCGAAGGATAATCAAATCCAGTTTATGTTCATCTTCCACGCGCATAGCCCAGCATTCTAAATCGTGTAGGAAAACTGATCGGACGGATGTACGGTGCACACAGATCTTCGTGGTGATCGAGATGTCACATGGGGTCGATAGACACGGTCTGTATCGCGTCATGTCTTATCTCTTTTCACAACGATACCCAAGCCCCGTTCATCAGGAAAGACTTCATTTCTTCGCACTTGCCCAATCACATCATGGAGTCAGGGCGCCAGTGTCAACACAGTACTTGCAGATTTTAGCGAGATACCGTCCTCTTCCGGTTGCCTTGTTGTTTCGCAGCCTTTGTATTGCGTCGGTAACTTCTTCAGAACGGGGTCACATGACACTGCATAGGTTGGAAGGGGGTTAAAATGCCACTGCAGAAGAGGGCAAAAACATAAAAGGTTGATCAGCGAAGCTAAGAAGGTGCTCGAAGAGCGCATGCTATCGCTCTTAATTTGCCGAGGTTTCAGTAATCAAACCGACAGTTATCCCGCCAACAGTCACTCAGTACAGTGGGCTAACCACTATCTTGCCAGATAATTTGGTGCAGTTTTCGAATGTCACCAACGTTATTACCTCCTCATTACTGGAGGTAACTCGAGGCGTCTGAGCAGAAAACTGCAAAGTTCTTTCACATATACATCCGACGTGCCGTCGCCGGGTATATCTACAATTTTTCATAACTGACCAATAGGCAGGTGACTTTAATGAAGGCAACTGATTACTGCTTTTCTCGTCGGGTCGTAAAATTGGACCAGATTTTTTGCCTTGGGCCTCGTCGCTTCTGGTTTGTCTAAGTTTTGCGCAATCAAGGCGTATTGCACATGGCGTTGTAGGTGCGAATTAAAGGTGAACTTTCAACCGTGTTCGAACGAGAGCATGGTCCGAGCCATGGACGTTACCAGTTTCGACACCGCCTACGATCTGCTATCTTGAACCGAGCTGCGGAATCTTGAACTGACTAGAATGTAGTCGATCTGATTACTCGTATGAATGTCGTTTGAATACCAGGTCAGCACATATTTGTGGCGATGCTGGAAGCACGTAATGGTGACAGACCATTGATTTCGATCAGCAAAGTTTAGCACTCGCCACTGTCACATCGACAACCAAACCGAAAGCGGCCAATGAGGTGCCTGGTTTGAGTCACCATGCTCAATTCCGACATTTCACTCTCAGGCACTTGTTACTTTATAACTTAAGTACAGTCGCGAAATGGTTAGACCCAATAAATGACGGCTTACAGCTGCGAATGCAGATGTGTGACAATCTAATTTTAGCTTAGATCCATAGAATGAAAGCATCTGTTCTATGAATATCTGCACCTCTGAATCGAAAAAGAGACGCCACGTACCATTATGGTCACGTGAAGTTCGAGGTGGGTGCGTGTTTTCTGGAGCGATTGTCATAAGAAATAATTTTTTAAGGCGTGCATAGTCATCAAGACGCTATCAACAACTTCTAATTATGCTGTCACTGCGCAATGTTTGCGGACTCGATGCCAGCCGAAAAGTACCAATGCGGCGGCTCTCATCTAAAATTTAAGCTTCTGCTCTGAGCTAAAAAAGAAATGCCACCATTGGGCATCAACAGACGCAAATAAAACAGACAATATTTTAACCGTTGCGGGTAAATCTTCCTGTCTAACCTCTAAGGCCATTTTGCGCTCACCTAAATTGGACTTATACAAGTGGCAGTTCGATTAAACGAAGAGTAGAACTTCGACCTACCTTTGGCGGTACTGCAAAATTTTTCTAGCTTTCATTTTTACCAGTCTTCCTAAGTATAGGATTTAAATTCGATCAATTCAGTTATGAGATGACGTAGCTGTACATATTTTGTCAACGAAATCGTCTATTTGAATCTTTTTTGCGTCCTAGATCCCCGGAAGTCACCAACAAAGCCCACGTTGCCCGTCCAGCCGCCGCAATCGTCCAAGTCACCAAAGTTGATCAACTCAATCCAAGAGCAGACGAGTAGTCCATCAAAGGGTGAATTGAAATTGGCTGATCTGGCTTTATTGTTATCGGGTGTTATACTCCTTTTTTCCTAAACTACTCTGGTTTTCTGGGGAGGGATTTTCACACATCTGACGTTTTCCCCTAGTGCATTATTGTGAGTATGTCTTAACGATCATCCTACATCACCCACCGCACTGGTGTGTTTGTTTATGCGCTGCTTTGTAGACGAGACTTTAGAGACTTGGTTAGACTTGTAGGGTAATTTCCATGCCCGTGGTTGAGAATCACCGTGACTGCGTGCAGAAAAAATGTTTGGCCTTACCATCTCACCCTGCTGCTAGTTCATTTTGGTTCATCATCACCCTACTTGCGGTAAGTTTATTGCCACTTCAGGAGGCCGTCTGCATGTGTGCCCAGTTGTTTTCAAGCTATAACTGGACTCATTCCACTGGCTTTCCGGGAAAAGTCGGATGAATGAAAACCCCCTCGTCTGGTCTTTCATTTGTGTAACCAGGGCTGCGTTTTTAGCTCTCTCTCTTCTACAAAGCGCAGCGTGTCAACTAGCCAACTGATGCATATGTATTGATAAAGTATGCGTTTCTCTGAATGAAGATATATCGTTTCTCCATATCGTCGAAGTGTAACGTCTCAAAGGATTTCTCGGTTACGCCTTGCTGTGGTATTCAACGGCTTCTGCAATAACCAGAATACTCCGTAAGGCAATCTACCAGCAATAGGAGATGCACCCTCCCAGGATGCCTTGACTGTCACGCTACTTGGAGCTGTCCTGGAGCGGACCGGAATCCTCAGCATCCATGCCATGCTGAGGCAAGTGCAACTGCGATGGAGCGGCCACCTGGTAAGAATGGACGACGAGCGACTACCCAAACGACTTTTTCTACGGTGATGTCGCTACGGGTTCTCGCAGGCAGGGAGGTCAAAAACGACGCTACAAGGACACTTTTGAAGACATCGCTGAAGCAACTGCAAATCAACTCTGCGACCTGGGAGGACCTCGCCCAGGATAGACCGGCATGGAGAAGATCAGTGAAGACTGGTTCAGCGATCTATGAGGCCAACCGGATCGCCGCTGCCAAGGCCAAAAAGAGCGGCACGAAAGTCACCAGCGCCCCGGACCAACACCGCCAATGCCCAGGCCCCTGCCAACGTGCCCGCGCTGTCAACGCATCTTCCGCGCGCGAATCGGCCTGGTTGGACATCTTCGGACGCAATGCACAAACAATCCGACAATTCCAATTTCTACGTCAAATTCTGCTAACCCTCCTTCTGACTCCCCTACCCTCACTCCTGTCATCAATTCCATTGCTCCCACCATCACAGAGACCACATCCATCTACTCATCGCCTGTTACCCCCTACCACCGCAACCACCACCGCCTTCACTACCACCACCACCACCATCAGCGATGGGGAATCTCTCCTAAGCTGCACTCAATGCGACCGCACATTCACCTCACGAATCGGCCTGGTCGGTCACTTGCGAATACATCGTACAGAGACCGGTGAGCCAGTGCCTGGAGCACCATCACACAGCAGAGGTCGTCGCCTCCACTGCCCCTCACTGTCCTCGCGCATTCACTCATCGCATAGGCCTATTCGGTCACATGCGCATCCATAACAGCGGAATTAACCACAATGCCGACAACACCGATACACCATGCACACCCTCCGCTCCTGCCATTCTTAGTGCCCCCTGCCACCCCCACTACCAGCAATGACATCCTCCCAGCCTCTACCGATTTCTCCTGCCCACACTGAACCCGCAACTTCAACTCACGCATCGGCCTGGTCGGTCACCTGCGAATCCATCGCATGGAGGCTGGTGAACCAGTGCCTGGGGCTCCGACATACAGTTGACGTGCCCGCCTTCACTGCCCTAACTGCTTTCGCACATTTACACACCGCATGGGCCTATTAGGACACATGCGCCTCCATGACAACCTCCGGTAAACCACCCTAGGCTAACCTACATCAGCGCACACTACCTACACCAATGCATCGACAACACTCTCACAATCACCATTTACCACAGTATATCACGGTTTCCTAGAAACCGTGGCTGGGAAGTCTGCCAATCTGACGCTTCCACCAGACCACGCCGTCGGCTCAGTGTATGTGCTGTGTGTGTCGAGTGGCTGACCAGTGAACTGGGGAGTCAGACGGCGATGGCTGCTCCATATCCCCTGAGTTTGTGAATCCTGGTGTGTGCGTTGTGGGGGCCAGGTCGTGCTGTGGCGCGCGAAGACGGGTACGCCGATCCGTCAGCCAATGCGCCCACTCCCACATCAGGCAACTGACTGGCTCGGACAGTGGTCTGATTGTGGGGGTGGGGGAGAGAGTGAGGTCGAGAGCTCAGCGTATTTTTCCTCACTATAAAACAATCTGACGCGCTTGAAACTATCACGGTGCGCTAAAAGCCGTGGCTTGGAAGGTTGCCAACTGACGGGATAACTCGGACCGCGTGGTCAGCCCAATGTGTGTTTTGTGTGGAGTGGCTGACTGGCGGACTGAGAGTCAGGTTGCAATGGCTCCTTCTTAATGTGGCCTTTATGGCACTCCCACTCCGTGGGATCCGAGCCAGGTGTGGTGGCACGCCCAGGGCGGCTTAGGCCGCGCCAGCCACCTGCGCCCTCTCCCATCTCCGGTCTTCTTGACTCTGTCTTGACACCGGACTCAGGTGGGGGAGGAGGAGAGTGCGGTAGCTGCAGCGCAAGGCTACTATCACTTAAAAACTAATTCACGCGCAAGTCACCGTCCCTGCACCACCTGGTGTGGAGCATACGGTGGACCTCGTCGAAATCGACGGTCGAACTGCCACTTGGAGCTGTCACTGTAGCGTCTGCTGTTGTCCGTATTTTTTGAACTCTGAATGCTTTCATGGGCAGAATTTTAGAAGTTTTTTAACGCCATAGTCGATGTTTTTGCTTTTCGTAGAAGTTGCACAGCTTCGAACTCTATTTGTAATATATCGGTAGTGAGCTCGTGTTTTCTTAAAGGTGGGGACCGCTTAAAATAATCGATACCACAACGGTTTTGGTATCATTTTAATGAGAGCATTCTTCGTTTGTTTTTATTTCCTTGGTGAGCCTACAGTCTTCGAAACTCCCCTGCTAATTCGAATAACCTGCAAACATCCCTTCTTTTCTCTTGAAACGTTAGCCTTTATTCTGAAACGATTTGCAATTAAAAAGGAATGGATTGCCGTGCAACACAACTCTAGGATATTTCAGTCACTCCAGGATGCCGGCTGCAGAAATTCCATTCAACAAAAAGGACTATGATTTTAGATGACCTCATAAATTCAAACACATTTTATAGAAATTATTTCCAACATATTCTTATGCACACTTTCAGTTTTATACTTGAACAAAGAGTATTTTTTGGTTTAAAAAGGTGTTAAATTTCCGAAGGATTTTTAACCTAACTTGTCGCTGCACTTGCGCATATAGGGTTTCAAAACCACGCTGAATACGTTTCGTGTAAGGAAACGAATATATTTCTGGACAATATGAGGAAGTCGCCATATAGAGCTTATGCAATTCTGTTTTAGTAAACGTACTAGTGCGATTTGGTTACTGAACGTTTCATGGTCCTACAAAATTTCATAATTTGAAACTTTAAAAACTGATACTTACTGTGAGAGTATTGATTTAGAAGACATAATTCTCAACCAAATACGCACAATAAGAATATTTTTGTGTGTGGTTTCTGTAATAGGTTTAAGTTTTTAAGGACATTCAAAATCATTGGGGAAAATTAACGCTACCTAGGTGGTCATTTTTTACCGCGTATGATTTATCCAGGTGATGGAAAAGAAGCTCACTCAACACCCCGCATTTTAACGTAACTCAAATATCCTGGATTCATTCTGAACGATAGTTAATCTTACACATCCATCTACTAATCCTTTGTTATCAAAGACACATTTCATAATTCCGATTAACCTTTCATGGGAGCCCATCTACTGTAGTTATCCTGCCACTTCTCGCATTGCGTTTAGCGACGACTCGAGTCACTGAAATTGCCCACTTGTCTCCTCGTTCTAGTGACTTCCGCCACAGCGAGGACGCCTGTGATAGTCCGCCAGGCGATGGTGGCAAACTCAGCTGTTACAAGAGCTTCCACTAACTCCTTCAATGGTGTGTTACTACCTTCTCAATTCTTTTTCTGTACCTTTGCACAGCCGTGGTTATCATTTCTAACTTGTTGGACCCCTTTAGCTCTTCTTGTCTAAGTGCAAGACCTGGGAGACCCGCATTTAAGACGGTTTAATGGATCGGTCGTTGGGCCATGTGTTCGGGCCTTGTCAGTTGTGATTCGGAGCATGCAAAGTCTCACCCAATCTGAATACTTCGCCCCGAGTTCTTATTTCGGGGTTTCGCGGTTCAAGTTTGGACTGTATTTGACTGACGAGGGAAAATGTGTCAGAAAGGACTTTGCTTTGACGTCAGTGCTTTTTTATCAGGTAGGTTATCTCGGCCGCCTCGTCAAATAATGCAATTAGTGTGTTTTAGTGACTACGAATCGACCGTCTCTTTTTAGAGGAGGGGAAAATGTAGGATGGACCTTTGTTTTTCACTGGCCGTCGGATCTTGATTAAGCTAGATTGACGGAACTTATTCTAACGGCTCCGCTATGCAGGCGTGTGGGCACGAACAACCATCACGCCCATAATTGGTCAGACATGCCAGGAACTGTAATAAGGTCCGTGGACAAGCAGAAGACGCGGTAACGAAGGGTTCTTTTATCAAATACAACATTCACGCATATTTCAAGTCGTTAAGTTAAATTAGTTTTATGTAAAGGTACTGCATAATCGTTCGCAAACTGATTTTCTTGCTTCAAATCTGCTAAAAATCTCGAATGCTTGGTTTTCTCGATTGAAATGTCTCCAACCTGTGTTTTTTGTCCATGTGAAAAACCCAGCATGCATTATTATCATACCGACTTATTTTTTATTAATGGATGAATATCTGGAGTCTGATAGGATAGAGACGCGTCAACCTCGGTTAAATCCTCAAATTCACCGGAAAATGCAGCTCTCTTCATCGCACTGACGTAATTTCTGAGCCACCATTAAGGATTCGAGCCGTAAAATTTGAATAGTCCTTATTTTCCTCGTCCTTTAAGAATCATCCAGACCGTCTCCAAAATCAGCTCTAGGCGTCCAAAAAGCGACCGCTTCTCTTCAAATGAAAGCTACCAATCCTTCACCCGGCGGTAAGTCTACGTTTGGGTACTTCTCATTCCCCCTCCCGAAACTGGTCGAGCTGCCGTCGCGCTTATCGAAACGCGTGACGCTGGCTCATAGCATGTGTTAGTCGGACTGGACTCTATTTGATTACGTCCGGGCGCGTGGCAGGCGTTAAACAAAGTCTTACGTCCCTTAGAACAGCGTATACAAGTTAATCAGTCAACTGGTAAGATCAGACTGGTCACTGGTTCGTTATAGATCAAAAAAGACAGGACGAAGTGAGGTCAATATAGTGTGGCTCTAACCCTTGGTTTATTCGCTAAAAGCAACCAGACAGTTGTGGACCTCAAGCTTACCGATCAACGCGATAATTCGGTCATTCGTGAAACTGAGGAACATACTGAAATGTCTCCTAAATCTGACCTTCGTCACTCTTGTGTATGCTACGTCCGAGTTCTTTGTTTCTCCGAAACCTGCTTAGGGCGGTAGGAATCAGGTCACTTGTGGCAGGTGTAGACAAGCTGTTTAGCTAGTCTAGCAACTGTGTACATGCACACTTCCGGCTCTACCATGCTCCAATGTCCTGGCAAATATATGCTCGCCTAGTGGTATTCGAATCAGCAAGGACCTAACATCTCCCCTTAGCTTTTTTATTTAGTCATGGATGATTTTAAAAAATATGTAAATAGAAAGAGATACGTAGATAGCAGCTTTCTACGCTTATAGACAGTCTAGGCCTTCTTCGGCGCAACCGGCCTACAGATTGCGTTGCCAGCCAAGAACATCACTCTACCTGTTTCGGCTTTATCTGGCTCCACCTCTCGACCATGTGCGCTGTATGTTTTTACCCATCTGTTTTGTGTACAGATGCGGCTGTCACTTTTCGGTAATGCTGGCGGAAGAGAGTATGAAAAACCAGAAGCCTTGTCCACTGTCCATGATGGTCCGATTTCTGATGCTTTGTTTCTTTTTTTACAGGCCCACCAAAGACGCCATCCAAAACTCGGTCGGTGGCTCATCCATTGAATGTGGCCACGTCTCAAACACCCAAGAAGAACGATGCATCATTGGCCTGTAGGCGCTTACTATGTTAACTGTTTTGCTTCATATTTTGGGTTTGATGATTTAGTGTTAATTGAGTGATCTCTGAAGATAGACGTGCTCATGCTTGCATCATTTGAACTGTTCGACAGTTTATGCCTGGCCGTCGAAAACGTTCAAGTGCCGATCATCCTTCTCGTATGCTGGGATTGCCTTAATTATTGGCAGCATGTCTGCTTAGCAGCTAGTTAACTCCTGTTCTATTATACTTCTTAGGTTTTCCGACCCACTATTTTACTTTACATTCAATCTGGGTGTTGCCGTAATACAGTTTCCTAGCTCCCCCACACAGATTTGAGATTTGAAATTAGTTCACCATCTCCGGTGTGACCAATGTGCCTTCTGGTTAATTCACCGTCCGTCGAGCGTCGATTATGTTTGAACCAGTCAAGTTAGCGTGTCTTTGTGATTTAAAGAATCTGTTTAAAACTGTAATTTCTGTTTTTCTGTATAAAAATCATGATTAACACGGTGCATGCCAAATTATGACCTGTTCGATCTAAGTAACTGTCGCAGAATAAATCAGACGTTTAAGCCGAATGGAAGTGAGTTTTGATTGAAATTAAGTGCTTTCCGCTGTTCTATGCTGACCTACGTGCATAGTTCCACCGCAACAGTTTATCAATTACTTGCTCGTTCCAAGGTCTCGGTTTGTGATAGTTACCGGCTCCATTTAAAACTGAAATATGACTTTCCTTAACAATAGTTAACTTCATTTTTTTCTTCTTACACCACAGCACGTCCGTCAACGGCCGCAGACTGTGCGACGTTGCCACTGAAGGCGAAACCAACAGCAGTTACGCCGAAAGCCAATTTGGAACACCTAGGCATGATCATCGATTCAGTTGTCGCAGGGCTAGACGACTACAGCGCTTCTCTTTACACCCCTAACGACTATGTTATTGAGCCCCCGCGTGCCTCGGTTAACGAAGTTACTGTCAGAGAATTTGGGGAGTTTGAAGCCGCCTTGAGGCAAGAAAAGAACAGGCGATCCAGCAAGAGACTACCACCACCGGTGGATGTTGACGAGACTGGTGACGCGTCCCCTACCGACCTTTTTTCTCAGAGCCAGGAGGTGTCAGGCGAACCAATTCGACGGAAAAAGAAATCAAAAGTCAGGCATTCCTTGGAATACGAAGAAGGGTTTCCGTTTTTTGCTGAGGAAACTACTGTCGACGAGGATAGTAGGGTCATCCCCAAAGTTAACAAAAAACACAGCAAACGCCGTAGTCACTATGAATAAAATCTTTCCTCTACTTCCGTGTAAATAATATGCATTTGTGTACAGCTCTTCAGAGCCCCTTTTTATATTTTGCTTTCTACTCTTTCTAAGTAATGTTGATGTAGCGTCTTTGTTGTGCTTTCTGGGCTTTTGAAGGACTATACTACATCCACCCAAACGAGCTTTGCCCATTAATCCACGGGGCTAGACTTTTTGTAATTTAGGCTAGCAATACGTGATACTTGCTTTTATCCTCGTGTCAGTGTTACGAAAAAGGTAAACTTGTGGTTGCGGCCTAGAGCGGAGCGAAGACGTAACCACGCTGCGGAATGCAGGTGTTAACTCAGGCAGCCAATCAGCGTGACCTGCAGCATCGTGCCCTGCTTACGCGTTTTGTCGAACATTCGAGATTTTCCCGCGAATGGATTCTCGCGCACGAAAGTCCAGTCAACGAGTGATATACCGTTGGCGATTTTAGAAGACCTTCACAATTGGTATGTGATAGGCTGAAATTTTGTAAGACGCTCGGGGTACCAAATAAATAAGGTGACTTTTAGAGAAAAAAACGTTCGCAGGCTGATAACCGTGTTTATTTCCCGAAATTCTTCTGTTGGGCTACATTGCTAGCATAACAGTGTTTATAATGTGCACCAGAGTATATCCGATTGTGGTCTATCGATATTTGTAACGGCTATTTAACACTGGGTGCCTCAACACCGCTTTCAAGCTGTGTCTTACAGTAACATTTCGGTAGCTTTACTCTTTTATTTTAAAATATTACCTAAAAATATTACCTTTATTGCAGAGCATGTTATTTGATTGACTCGGACAATTGAGTGATGCGCGCGAGAGGGAAAAGAGTAATGATGTCTCGGAAGAATCCATCATTCCCTGTGATATCTAGCTACTCCCCGTAGGCGTTGCCGAGTTTGTCAACACGCTTTAGTCTGGGATCCGAACCTCGAACTTGCGGACCAAGTCCAACTTCCCTCATAGGGGTTGCACACTGTCCAAAATTGGATATAACGGTCAAGGTGCTTTCGAACACTGCAGCGTCCTATGCCAGGTGTACACTTCCGATGAAGTCATCCATCTCATATGTTTCTTACCCGCCTCTGTGCGTCTAGGTCGTGGTGAGCGTCGATTGTCATGGGAACAAAGTTTCGGGGAATTAGGAATGCAAGTGTACGTGTGGCACAGCAGCACAGCAATGTATTTCTCGATGGTTCATGAATGTCCCGGCACCATGACATCCTCATACATTTTTTCTATTTAAAAGGAAATTAGGTATCTCGGACCCCAGTCTCTCTCCGCCCTACGAAACTGCTGTTCCACAATAAGTTATGCGCTAGGCCCGCTTATTTTGTGGCTAACCTTTGCCAAAGGTCGCTAAACAATTTGCCAGTACTGGACACCTCGGGTGACTAGGGTCCCCAAAAACGGGTCGCGTGGTAGGTGTGCTGGACCAAAACGGGGAGCCAAATCAGCGTGCGGCAGGCGTTATTATTCTGGGATGCATTCCCATAACAAATTCCAAACACGTGGTCGTGCGTGCCCAAAATGGGCACGCGTAGCTGCTAGCTCGTGCCGCTCCACGCTCTCCCACTCTGTGGGATATTGTTCATCTGCGCCCGACCACGCCTCCGGTCTTCTTGGCTATGTCTTGACACCGGGCACAGGCGGGTAAGGGAAGAGTGTGGTAGATGCAGTGCAAGTCTAGTATCACTTAAAAATAATTCACGCGCAAGTCGCTGTCCCTGCACCACTCTTCTGTGGAGCATACGGTGAACATCGTCGGATTACGACGACCACCACCGCAGGGGTTGAATCTGACGGACATGAGTGCTTCGGAGACAATTGGGTCAGGAGGTGGTGTTGATCAAAACAGTCAGCAAAACAGTTGTACGACTGCAAATTTTGCGAGCTGCGGCCGGCTGCAGAAGACGTGATAACCAGCATTTGTTTAGGGCACCTATTCTAGCCCCTTCCTCCGCGAGGAGGCAAACAGTGCTGTCCCTAAATAGGGCTGCTCGGACATCCCAGGCGGCTGCTGAACTCCACTATGGGTAACGGTTTGGTTTTAGTGGGAGAGCGACCCGAGTTAACCTAGTACGCCTACGGCTTCGCTGTCGCCACCAACATAGGACTTGTTGAGAGGGGGGAGGTGGGAAGTTCGGTTGTGTGGAGGCACACACAACACCGGAGACCCTCACCTGGTTTAGCCCACCGGTCGTGACGGTTGCTCGGGTTGTGGCTGCTGGGAAGAACCCAACTTCGAGGAGGCACAGGTGAGAGTTGGGTACCAGTAAGAGGTGGCCACAGGAGCATTCACCACCTGAACGAGACAAATGGAGTGAACAAATACTCTCTGTGTGGTGCTATCCCTAACTTGTACCCCTACACATCGGGCACCCCACATACTCGGATAATGCAGCACACACCGATTGGACAACACTTGACTTGACCCATAGACCTTTTTAAGCGGCTGCCATCACTGTCTCATTCTCAGGCATGACTGGACGCATTCAACACTGGACCTGGCTTTGCCGGTGGCCACTGCTGCCTGAAAGAGCAACTCAGGCTTCTGTGCCCAATAAATCTCTCATTCTGGTGCCTTCTACCTTTTACTTACAGCCTGGAATTTGGCCTGATGATTGTAATACTCCGAGTAAAATCACTGCTTGGGCCCCTTCACAGCCTCTAGTGACAAGGAGACTATCTGCAGCCTAAAAGGGAAGCTAACAATCTGTGACTTCACATCAGGGAGAGTACACGTCGAAGAGGTTAATGGAGTTGAAAGTGCGGTGGGAGAGGACTTGACGAAGACTTACATCTCCAGCGGACGGTTGATTGCCTGAATGCTTTGCGCGTCAGTAAGAATGTCAGAAGCGATTGTGAAAATTTGTTGCACTTCTGGTGAAAATTGCTCAATTGTCAACACCTGACTATTACACAGACTGAGAATGAGTAAGAGAGGTGCTAAACACGGCTTACCACTTGCCGGTGATCGAAAACCTGAAGGTGCCCAAATCAGAATACATGAATGAGAGTTAGCTGGAAAAACTCCTTAGAGAATACGGAGGCAACACCACAAACAGCTGCAGCTAACTTTCGTAACATACAAGCTTCAGCCGAAATGCATGCACCCAAACATCGATCAGCGGAAACAGCGCTGAAAACTGGATGTCTGCCCTGTCTGCCGCAGGCTATCAATGATCGCCTGATGAGCCTGCGCCTGCCTCTCCGGGGAGACAATTTCGCCACCATTATCAGTGCCGTCTCCCCCAATGACGAGCTCTTATGCGGCGAAGGACAAATTATACGAGGTCCTGTACACCCTTTCGGCAACTGTGCCGAAGGCGGACAAGTTAGAGTTCTTGGTGACTTCAACGCTCGCGTCGGGACAGTCCGCGCTGCCTGGCAGGGAGTGTTGGGTCCCCACGGTCTCGGTAGCTGTAACGATAACGGCCTGCTTCTTCTGCAAACGTGTGCGAAACACCGTCTCCTGCTGACCAACACCTCCTTCCACCTTCCGACGCGGGAGAAGGCCGGGTGGATGCACCCTCAGTCGCGGCGCTGGCAGCTGCTGGACTATGTGATCGTCCAGAGGTGAGATCGACATGACGTACTGGTAACCAAGGTGATCCGCGAGGCCGATGGGGGGATGGATCACCGCCTCGTCATCTCCCAGATGAGGGTCCGACTTCAACCACGACGAAGGCCCCAAGGTAAGAGACTGCCAGGTAATTTAAATACTCTTTTGTTAAATGTGTCTGCTCACTGTGTTAATCTAAGCGACCAAATAACCCAGAAACTGGAGAGCCTACATGCTCCAGATGATAATGCTCCTATGGAGACTTGATGGTGTCAACTGCGAAATGTCATCCAGTCCACCACACTCAAAGTCCTTGGACGCGCACACCGTCAACACCAAGACTGGTTTGACGACAATGATGCCGACATCAGCAGCTTACTCGCGGAGAAGAATGGACTACACAAAGCCTACATGGACCTTCGGACTGATGCCATTAAAGAAACTTTCTTCGGATGCCGCCGCCTTGTACAGCAACGGCTGCGGGAGATGCAGGATGCCTGGATTATCTGAAAGGCTGAGGAGATCCAGGGGTATGCGGACCGCAATGAAATGAAAAACTTTTTCAAAGCCATCAAGGCCATTTACGGCCCGTGTATCAAGGGGTCCGCACCGCTGCTCAGCTCTGACGGCACAACACTGCTGACAGAGAAATCGCAAATTCTGAAGCGCTGGGCCGAGCACTTCAGAAGTGTCCTTAATTGCTCATCAGCCATCTCCGATGCTGCCATTAACTGACTTCCTCAAGTGGACATGAACAATGCCCTAGATTTTCTGCCTTCCCTACCAGAAACCATCCGGGCCATGCAGTCGATTTCCAGCGGTAAAGCACCGGGATTCGATGCAATCCCACTGGATGTCTACAAGCACGGCAAGCCCCGGCTGATGGCATAACTCACAACACACTTCCAGGAGATGTGGCGCCAAGGACAAGTTCCACAGGCTTTCAAAGACGCGACCATCGTCCATCTCTACAAGCGGAAGGGGAACTGTCAAATGTGTGATAATCACAGAGGCATCTCGTTTCTCAACATCACCAGGTCGCTCTCCCACTAAAACAAAACCGTGACCCATAGTGGAGTTCGGCAGTCGCCTGTGATGTCCAAGCAGCCCTATTTAGGGACAGCACTGCTTGTATCCTCACGGAGGAAGGGGTAAGAAAAGGTGCCCTAAACGAATGCTGGTTCTCACGTCTTCTGCGATCGGCCGCGGCCCGCAGATCGCAAAATACGCAGTCGTAAAACTCAAACAGACAACAATACCCCCGTCCCCATCCCCCGCGCCATACCCTCCGGGCTGCTCGGATGAGTCCGCTCACACTAGCAGCCTGGAATTTTCGTTCACTTTTAGACAATCCTAGGAGCAACATGCTGGAATGGGGGACGGCGCTAGTTGCTCGGGAACTGGCCCGCTACATGTAAGACATTGCTGGTCTCAGTGGGACCCGATTCTCTGAGCAGGGTTAGCTGGAGGATGTGGGTGCCGACTACACGTTCTTCTGGAGCGGCCGGCCAAAGGCAGAGCGACGCAACGCTGGTTTTGCCTTTGCGTTGCTCAACCTTGCCGGGAATATCTTCACCAATATCCCACTCAATCAT